>CAEGAE010005224.1:0-131303 GCA_903067095.1 Girardinus metallicus | reverse complement strand
TATATTTAAAAGTTAAATAAATAAGCTATGCTAAGCCTGGTGGGGGCACAACTAAAGCCTGGCGGCCAACCAGGCTTACAATACACTGGGGGAAACCCTGATTCATTCTCTCATCAGTCATTCATCCATCAATTGGTCCATCCAGCCATTCATCTGTCTGTCCGCTTGTCCATCACCTTTTCTATCCTTTCATAAATTTCTCCATCCATTCATCCACAAACCTGTCCTTCCATCTATTTGTCTATAACCCTAACTAGTGATTATTCTATTGATTATTTTTGATTAATCAGATTTAAAGAATTGGCACAGTTACAGATTTTTTATAGAACCCCTTAAGCTTGTTGTATACAATATTAGACATACATTTAAAATATGTAAATAAGAAAATAGACATTTTATTGCCTAAAATGCAATAATACAGCTTTCTTTAAGTGAATTAGAACTAAAATATGCAGCTTGATGAGTTTTGGCTGAAACGTTTTTACAGACAAAAGTGTTTTTATCTTATATATATATATACACAATTTTGACTTAATTACTGCTACAAATGAGTCTGTTTTTTCAGCAAATGGCCTTTTTTGAGTCTATATATGTCAGGTAGTAATTAATTATCATGTAATTAAGTATGAAATTAATTGGTGATTATTTTGATAATCAATTAATTGTGCTTTATTGTGATTAATCGTGATTCATTGTGATTAATTGTAATTAATCCAATTAATCATTTCATTCCTACGTCTATCCATCCCCTTTCAGTCTGTTTTCATGTTTAATGCCTGACTTCTCTAATAACAGATATCTGACTAAAATACAAACAGGAGTCTGATTGTGTTGCTAAAACAATATTTTAGTTTGAACTTATTGTGCTTGTTTTATGCTAAAATGATCCGTTTCTGTTTATTGGAGCAGATAAAAATGGCAGTGAGGCGAGTTTTCTGCTCCTATCTGAGTTTGCTGGTGAACTCTAAAAACGACATGGCCTTGGCCCTCACCCTCCACGTTCCCTGTCGCTCTCTGGAACGGCAGGCATTCACCGACATCAAGCGTGCCGCGCGAGACAGCCAAACATCTCTCTTCTTGGTAAGAAAATCCACATTTATTCAGTTAACACATTAGCAGCAAAACAAAATATGGAGTCTTTCTTGTAGCTGCAACACTTGGGGGTTTTTTTTGTGGCTTTTTCAGGCTGTGACATCTTTTGTTAGAGCCATCCAGCTTGGAGGGAAGGGGTACGCACCAGCAGAGTCTGATCCCCTCAGGAAGCATATCAAAGGCCTGTCTGACTATGTCCAGTTCATGGACAATCTGGAGGAAATACTGGGGGAAATTCCTGACCCAAGGTACACAGCACAGCTTAACCCCAACTTGGATTGCAGTTCACAGTGTAACTTGTTAACTTGTACTTGATATTCTGGTCTGGAGCTAAAGATTCATGGTAGTTTTTAAGGTAAAAGCTTGTAGTAGGAAGAGTAGCACAACTTCAACAAATTTTTTTACTCAAGTAAAAGTAAAAAGTAGCCGTCCAAGAAATTAAAAAGGAGCAGGCCAGCACACATATTCACTGAAATCGCGCCTGTAATCATAAAATACACCTGTGCCAAAGCAAGTTCTTATTTCTGAAAAATCCTATTCATTTTTTTTCCCTTTTTTTCAAGATAACACAAGATAAGCGTGTTAATTTTTAAGCAAAAAAGCTTCTTCTGGTTCCCTGACTTTGATCAATCCTTGAGCTCTGCACATCATCACAGATCATGTTTAGACATCAAGGAGCTTGGCGCCACAACAAGAGCGATTATCAGAAATGATTTTCCCGTTCAATCGTGTAGATCTGGAAGGGGAAGCCGTTTTAGGTCTTCAGTCTGTGGAGTGAAATCTCTTTCTGTTCAGCCATAAAATGTTGTCATGTTCATGCAGTGTGAACTCCAGCTGCTTTTTCAGAGGGCTTTTCAGTTCATCCCGTCTAATGAGATGTTGATTACCTCGTCCAACATGTATCTTTCAACAAGCAGGGCCTTTACGTTCTCAGCAGAGTACTGTATTCCCTCAAACACCTTCAGCGCCCCTCGTTCGGCGAACATCTGTTTTCCCAAATGATATTGTTACTGAGCCTCAGTGTTGGGTCAGGGTCGGAGCACCACCTTTCCACCTTGTGGACGTCTTTTCTTGCACGCCTTAGTGCACTTAACAATGAATCCAGTAAATGCTGAAAAGTACGGCTGAGTGCAAGGTGACTTTATTGCAAGTTGGGAACATTTTTCACAACTTATTACTATTGGCAAAGCATTGCAATGAAATAAAAACACTGAAATGCGTTTGCTTTGCCTTTAAAGCCAATGTCCAAGTAATTGAAAGCGAAGCTGCAGTATATCTTGTGAGTGCTTAGAGTTGACCAATTACCTACTCTGTTGTAGAGCTGGACGATACAGCTGAAAAACGAGTCACGATATCAGAGTTTTATATCCGTCTAACGATGAATATTGATTAGTTTTTTTGTTTTAAATATCTGAAAAACTGCCAAACTACATAGTGGCATGACATTTATTGTTTTATTCAGCTTTCACCCACTTGTTGTTTGTTTTTAAGGAGTTATGAGGCGGTGGTGAAACCTTAAACTGCTGCTGCGCAAGTTACTCAACAGGTTGTTGCTAGGTAACCAAAAAGTGAGTGAGTTGCTAGGCAACCAAAGAGTGAGAGTGAGTGGATTCTACCAACCTTTCTCAGCTAGCTGAGAGATTGAGCAGCTGCTTACAGTGAAATTATTGAATATTCTATCAGATATCATCCATTGATATTGATCAAACGTCTATCACGATGTATTGTTAATGATTTTACTCTGAAAAGATTCAATCTAAACTTTTACTACTTTAGGTTGTTTCTTTTTGGTAAATGACAAAATGGTGTCTAGAGAACTTAGTTTCTTTTTAACTTCCTTCAGCGATTGTGGAGCCAGGCTGCTGGCCGCCATCAGAGCAGCTTTGGTGAAAGGACGCAGTACTGGAGATCGAGTGTACGCTGCTGCAGAAGAAACTACAAAAGAGCTAAAAGAGAGGATTGTCCAGCTTCACCAGACCCAGAAACAAGCTGCTAATGTGGATGGGATGGGTATAAGTCCTGCTAGGGTAATCGTCATTCTCATCTCTAAAGGCTCTACGCTATTAGATTTCACTGTAAAGTTCTGATTGCAGCTGTTTCCGTCCTCAGCCAAAAGCTTACGCAGTCAACCACGCCACTGCATATGGAGGGCGAGAAACGGTAAAGGTGCTAACGGCGCTGCTTGACGAAGAAGCAGTGGCTCCGCCGTGTGGTAACAAGGCAGACCTGCTGTCTGAAGACCAGCCGGTCCTCAGCGGAGCCGAGGGAACCTGTGTCCTCACGCTGTTCAGGTTGGTCACAAGCCCAAAAAGCAGAGTCTGAGTTCAGCTAGCACAAACAGGGTACTGAGTTATTTTAAGAGCTCAAAGGGAAGTTTTTATGTAATCTTCCAAAGCAGTTGTTTAAAGATGAGCTGCAACACTTTCTTGATCAGGTTAGGTAAGGTCTATGGGCGATACAAAGCATGTTCATTTGTTTTTTGCACAAAATAATTCTTACATAATGAGATTTAAGTCTGCTCTGTTCTGCATATTTTGAGCTCCTCTCAGAATGAGCTGTTTTAGGGCCTCTTGCCACTTTAAGTCTAAATAAGCTGCTGCTGGCAACTCAACGTTTACACTTGCGTGTGAAAATGGCTCCAAACAGACAAGCGTATATCTTTGAAAAGCAGAAATGGATCTTCCTGCACATCCAACAAGAATGCAGCAAGTGGTTTCTGAATAGTAAGTCAACAATAAAACACTTGTCTTTTCCAGCAGCCATTGTACAGAGGAAAAACCAGCTGGCCAAATGTGCTGGAGCTCTGCTTGTGTTGCTAGGTGATGGGCTGAGGTTGCTAGGTAACAGTCCCAGCTGATTTGAGACATTCTGGAGGTTTTTGAGAGAGCTTATTTTCCAGACAACAAAATACATTAATTATTGCCAAAAGAACAGCTGGGTTGTTTTGTTTTTTAATTGCTTAGGCTGTTTATAGAAGCAGTAGAGACCCCAAATGGAAGCACAAAAAGACGTCCAAAATGTAAATTTTGCAGAACGAAACGGACTAAAGCTGATGGTTTATAATAAATTTTCTCAAACTATCACAAAAAAATCAAAAGGGTCCATTCTGCAATCCTCTTGTCTAACAGTACAAAACATTTAGATTAGATTCACCTGACAGATTCCAGTTGTTGGTTTTGGAATACCTCAGGGTTCTGTGGTTGGACCAGTCCTCTTTGTTTCATGTATGGTTCCTCTGAAATAAGAGAGAATTGGATGAATGTTTTGTGTGCTGACTGCACTGTATTATCCAGAAAGCTAGATTAATTCAATCAGCTGCAAATAATTTAAAGACATGCAGCTTTATTCTTTTAAAATCAGACAAGACACAAGTTGTCTTCACTGCAGTTGAGCATCTCAAGCTGCTGTCAGTCATTTCTTCTGAATGGCACCAATGTAAAGAACCACAATTTTTCTAACAAGAACATGTGATTCTATAACTATTTGTAGCTATAGAAAGGCAATAATAGAAATATCTTCCAGATTTCTTCAATGGCTAACTCTTAAATCCAAAACAAAACATACAATTTTTTGTTTTTTTACAAATATAGTTTCTAAAAATAAAGAAGGAAGATACACAAAGACTTCCCTTGAAAACCAAACCTTTAATCATTAATATTAGCAGCATACTGTGGACCTATTCTATGTTTTTCTTTATTATCATATGAATTTATGCTGTTAAATTGGTTATTATTAAACCTGAACTGATACTTTCAGACTCAAGTCTGATGTGTCCCAATAAGTTGTTTTCCTTTGAAGTCCATATTGGAAAAACGATTGAAATCTAAGTTTGTGCTTGTCACACTGAGTTTGAATTAAATTAGGCTGTTTTTACACTCTGTGAGAACGGGAAAAGCCCTGCAGCAACGACCCAACCAACATGGCACTCATGGCAACTCTCGAAGCCACACGGGTGGAAAATCCTCCCACATCACACTGGAACAATTTATCAGGTCAAACATCTGAAAGAAAAATACAGCAAAGTAGCAGCCTGAGGGTGTGTTTGCAGTCTGTTGTCTGATGGTTGCGAAGATCTTTGACGGAACAGCAGATAAAAAAAAAAAAACAGCAACCATTGCAAAGCTTTTGGCTTTCTTAATTTATACAACTTCACTTCTTGCTTTCAGATCCCCGGAGGTGTCCACTGGATGTTCTCCAGAACCCCTGAGGAACAGAGTCCAGAGCCGACTAAACCTGCTCAAGCCCAAGGTAACACCAGCCCCCAGAATCCAAACCATCAGTTACTTCAAATCGAATCAGATGTGCAAACACTGAAAATAATGTCTTTACATCCTGTAATCTCTCCCTGGTACTGTATTATTTATTTGCTTAGCTGAAGCTCACAACTGACTTCCACAGTTAACGTTTTCACAGCTGTGTTTCATCTCCTAATGCTGGTTCACGTGTGCAGTTTCAGTCCAGGGCATAAAATGAATTATTTGTGGGGGGCTCCTGCCATTAACCATCACCTCATGATAGGTTATTCCTTTGCCTATTTGCTTGCAACGCGCAATACTGTATATTTAATATCAATATTTCACTATTTCCTGTCCCGGTTTCTTGGTTTCAGACACTTTCTGCATCAACCTTTAATTCTGAGTGTTCAGACTTGATGTTTTGCTCCGTTTTAATAACCTTTTACCCAGATGTTCGACGTGAGGCACAAGCCTCACCTTATCATGGTGATGCTCTGCAGAAACACTTATTATTCAGAGCCATGACTGGGGAGCAGAAGCAGACACGGAGGTAAACCGAAACCGGTCTGGTTGACGGAGGCAAATAACCGCGAGGCAGTAATTCTAGGTTCAGCTGAAGAAATGTTCCACTCCCCATGCATCTTTGTCACAGCGAGTTTAGCAGGAATCCCCACTGATTCTTCACACATGAAACTGTGTTCTACGGATATGGAAGAACGAGGAGTTTGTGAGTCCAGAAGGAGCAGAAATAACTTCTGTTGCTGCTGTTGTATACTTCAAATAGATCTGTGAAGTTATCCTCCCACCTGTACTTGAGGAAGGAAGGGGTATAAACGTTAGTTCTTACAAAGCGTATGCGTAAATAACTACAGAGAGGCAGGCCCACAGCATCACAGATCCTTTACTAATTTTAAATAAAGAATAGCTACTAGGAACTCCTGTCTGTCAGAACAAAGAGCGGTGAGATCGTGATGTAATGTGCTTCAGTGACAGACGTCTTCCATAATTTCATTATCATAATTTTCAGCTGTTGTTTACATCCTGATTTACTGTGTCTGGCTTTTTCTGGTGCAGATTAATGACGCATGTCTCACTAATCATTATCTGCGTTTTCACATTAACCATAGAATTGGGCAAATAGAAATAACAAAAATAAATTTACTTAAGAAAAACATGCCAATTTTGACAAAATTCGTGTTTTTTGAGCTAGGATGAGTTTGCGATGAGCAATGGAAACACTTTCTATGCATCACGAGTCGCGTGATTAACAGCCGGATGTTACTACTGTCGGAAACGAAGAAGACGACAGGAAATGGAAGGAGGATGATGGTTTACTTTTGTTTTTTTTGGAGAATGCATCCAACAGAGTTCTCACAGCATCGCACATTTCATAAAAAGTTGTCATTTGAATCCATAACTGTTCTGTAAAATCGCCAAAACGTGGCATCCGTAGTCACTCCCCTGTATTGTCGCTAGGCCTGTCACAATAACAAATTTTGCTAGACAATAAATTGTTCCAGAACTTATTGCGATAAACAGTAATATTTGATGTTTTTAGACCATTTTCAAGCAATAAAATAATGCAAGAACACATTCTCGGGGAACAATAAACTTCAAATTCTAATGCACATTTTTAACTTTGGAACTGGAAGGCATTTTAAATATCCAAAATAAATACAGAAAACAACAAAAGGAACAAATAAAATGAATTATGAAGTCTCTTGGAACAAAATGTTCTTTTTTATAAAAAGGTCTAGTTGAGACCAAAGCACCAGACTGAAGACCAGTTTTGGTAGAAAGAGAGAAAAGAGAAAAACGTTAAATCAATCAAATGAAACTTTAGCTTCTTTTAATTTATTATGCGATTAATTGGTTTGTTGTGACAGGCCAATTTGTCACTCCAGTGGCTGAATAAGACGCCAACGTCTCCTCTGATGGCTGAATTATGAATATCTCATGTAACTGTTTACATCTGTCCTTGCCATGATTTTTAATGACTTATTGCGTGATCAAGCTTTTTCACATGTGATTTTAATTTAATTTCCAATTAGGAAACTGCGCTTTTTTGACATTAGAGGAATAGTGACAAAGATGTGTCTCTATTTGCAATAGAAACGCAGCGAGTAACTTGAAAGCCAGATAAAATACGACATGACCATTCAAGACAAACAAATGGAAGTAGCACAGATTTAATTTTTTTTTTTGGGGGGGGAGGGGAGTTATTGGTCGCTCATTTTTGCAAGAAAATTAAATTTGGGTCCCATTTTCCTGCTGTGTGATCGTAGCCCATGTCTGTCTAACTTCACACATTTTGACTTGGAAATGTTTAAAGCTAATCACCTGTGTGAACCGTTTTTTGTTTTCCAACATCATATGCTGAACACATTTAGCGAAGCAGCTCCTTCATTTGATGGAGCTACCAGATGTCATCCTAGCTCCCCACAACCTGGCTGGCTTCCTGTTTGAATGCGGCGTAATGGTCCCCGGGCCGCTCACCGCTTCCTGAACTCCGCGAGCGGAAGCTCTCCGCTTCAGTTTCGCTTTGAAGATGCCGTATCAGTCGCACGGCTCGTCTAGCCGGGGAAACATGAAAGGTTATTTGTTGTCTGCTGAACGACTTTATCCCCCGAGTTCTCTGGTGATTTCACCGAACGCTGACGTCAGCTGGCACACATGGAGATGGACTGATTCTGTTTTTGAGACGTTTTTAAATGCATTTCCCAGTGCTACAAACCCAACCTGCAATGACACTCAACATTGTTTTGCAACAGACTCTGATCTCAGAAAAGTGGAATTTATTACATTTTAAAAAGTAGATTATAGGCATTTCATTTCATAGATTAAATCCCTTACAGGTAGACCTGTCACAAAAACAAATTATGCTGGACGATAAATTGTTCCAGAAGTTATTGCGATAAACGATAATATTGTTGTTTTGAGGCCATTTTGTAAGTAGTCTCAAATTTTGGTAATGACAAAATGATAATGCAAGAACACATCCTAAAAGATAAGTAAACTTTAACAACATTTATCACTGGAACTGGAAGACATTTTAAATATCCAAAATAAATAAACAAAACAACAAATAAAATTAATTTTGAAGTCTTTGTAGACAACATTGTTCTTCAAAAACGGGTTAGTTGACACCAAAGCACCAGACTGAAGACTTTTATCATCCAGTTTTTGGTAGAAAAAGAGAAAAAAATAAACGATAAATTATGCCAGTGGAAATAATTGAGTTTGTTTTAATTTATCATGCGATTAATTGATTTATCGTGACAGGCCTACTTACAGGTGGCACTTGTTCCCAGACCCAAAGACCCAGATTTTGGAAATGTTTTGGACAGATCATACATTAAATTTTGGGAGTGAATCTTTAGGTTATTTTTGTCCTGAAAAACAGAACCTATACTTTATGGACTCAGCCAGCTTAATTTGCTGTATTTTTTGTTCCCCTCTCCTCTGTTCTGATTTCTTCTCACCATTGTGACCCATTGGCTTGAAGGGTAAAATCCCTGGATTGTGATAATCCTAAAAAGCAGTTGATGAAACGGTGGATCTGAGTGTTCCAGGGCACGGATTCAAGTCTTCAGGATCGTTCAGTTTTGTCAGAACCTTTGTCTCTCACCATTCTACTTTTTAATAAGCTGCTTTGCTTCCTTCTAGAAGTGTTAATATCCAACTAAAAGACGTAGCTCTACCAATAAATATGACTTTTTAAAAGCCAACAAAAAATCTAAACAGTAATCCTAACACAATTACTTTACAAAACTTCAAAATTTGCACTAAAATTGACCTGTAGTGCTTTTTTGAACAGGTTAGGTTAAGTGTTTTGGCTATACAAAACATGTTTGTAACATTTTTTTTGTACAAAATTATTCTTACATAATGAAATATCTATTTTGCACTGGTTTCCGAATGAGCTATTTTAGGGCGTCTTGTCACTTTAAATCCAAATAAGTTGAAAATGGCTGCAAACAGATGCGCAATTATATACAACCATACATCTTTGAAAAGTAGACAAGAATGAAGCAAGTGGTTTCTGAAGAGTAAGTAAACAACAAAACACTTGTCGGCTAATGTACACCAGTAAAATTAGCTGACCGAATGCGCTGGAGTTCTGCTGAGGTTGCTAGGTAACGGGCTGGGCTTTGCTGAGGTTGCTAGGTAACGGGCTTGCCGATTTGTTACATTACATTCCAAAGGTTTTTTTTTTTTTAAATGGGTCATTTTCTGAACACCAAAAAACATTAAATGATTGCCAAAAGAGGCTTTAAAAAAAAGAAGCTTTTTTTAAGCGCTTGGGATGTTTTTTAGAAGCAGTAGAAACATGAATAAGTGCAAAAATGTTTGAAATGTGGCTTTTACACAATAGGTCCCACTTAAAGCAACACCATTCCCATCTGAGGACATTAATTTCCTTACACTAAGACTAAATATTGACTAGATATTATGGTCATTGCTGCAAACAATCAGTTATTGCTTTTCTGGAGGATTTTGTCAACAAAACTACTTACTGTGAAAAAATCTGAAGTTGGTGACGGAGAGCAATAAGACTAAAACTAAGTAAAAGTTTTGGATTTGAATCAAATTAGAGGGTGAGCTGAGTCCATGTGAAGACCCCACAGCAGTATGTCTTAGTTAGTTTGGAACATTTTAATTACGTTTTGCTGTTTTTGTCATAGTTCTAAAGAACCATCTGGTTTTGTTATGTTGACAACACAAGTAGTAAAAAAATCCCTCAGCGCGTCTTGAAAGGCAGGAATCCTGGGCATCAACTAGGATTTAGTGATACCGATCAGCATCGTCATATTGTTTGATGTTTTTATTAAAAATATTGACATATAAGACTGATTTCTCCGAACCACCCACAAGAAAAGACACTAATTACTTCGGAGAGTCCCGATCCCCTTCCATGTAATGCCAACATGGCTGCTGCCAAACTCCAAACAATGAATGCCTAGATATTTGAAGTCCAAATAACAGACATTTATCTTCCCTTGAGGATAAAGTCAACTTGTCATGTCAGAGTGGTTTTTCCAGAACACACTTCTCATTTGTTTGAAAAAGTAGTTTAAGGAGCTGCAGTTTTACAAATTGCTATGCTAATTTTAATTTTTTGTCCACCTTATAATCACCAAGCAGCTTTCAATTTTCCTTGTTGCTGACAAGTTACAAAAGTTTTAAAAAGTTCAAATACTTAATTTGAATACTTTTCAGGGTACTATATTGACTTTTTGTTAGTGAGAGCTTCTAAAGCGATCAAAATTAGAAAGGAGCTTAATAAAAGCTAGTAAAAACTGGGATTACTTTGTTTATCTGCAACAGAGGGCCAGAAAGTCCTACAAAAGTCGTACGGCAAAGTCAAAATAAGGAAATAAAGTTGTAATAATGTGAGAATTATACAAAAATATAAGAATAATGTCATAATAAACTGAGAATAAGTTTGTAATAATGCGAGAATGAAGTTAATATTAACAGAATAAGGTCATACATCAGGAGAACGAAGCACAAATTTTATGAGAATACCACTATGTAAATTAAATTAAAAAGAAAATGAGGAATAGTGAGCATTTTATTGAGTTATAATTTAATATTGGTTTCGCAAACGGACTTTGAGACAATCTTGCAAATAACTGTATTTTGACAAAATACAGTTATTTGGCGAGCTGGTCACATCAGATCTTGATATCTAGCAAAGCTTTGCTCACATTAAAATTACTTTTCTTGAAATTGTACAACTTTTTTCAGGTAACATTGCGTCTTTATTCCGCCAATATGATGACTTTGTTGTCAGACTTTAGTTTCGTCATTAAAAAAAATAAAAAATCTTTGTCTGTTGTGGCTTAAAAAAGTTGATCCAGGAAGTTTGAAAACAAAAAAATACCAAATGTTTGTTTTGTTGGTTTATTTCAGGCTACACAAAGGGTGATCCGATCCCAGTTTGCCTGCACATACAACGACGAACCGCCGCTCAACCGGGTGCTGGACTTCCCAAGCACCAGCCAGATGCCAACCTGTGTTCACCCAGCGCCAAAGCCAACAACCAGCCTAACCGTGGAAGACGGGTCCAACCCAGATACAGAAGAAACAGCAGGTTGGTACACATTTCAACCTGTTCACTAGAAAAAGCTAAAGGCACTTTGTGTTCATTTATATATGCAAAAACCCAAAATGTTAGCATGAACTGTGAGTTGAGTTACTACACAACTGGTTGGGAAACTGTACACCTTGATTTTCCTCAGTGGAGCAAACCTTTAAACCATTAAATTGATATCTTATTGTAAAATATTTTAACCTACAACGGCGCATTTGGGCCAATGGAGATAAGAAGGGAAAAAAGTACAATTCTGCCCAAAGATGTTTCAAAAGTTGAAAATATTTGACTTTTGAAACTAAGAAAATTCTGGGGGCGGGGGGTTTTACTTAAAAATTTCTGCAATTAACTTACGAATTTCTGAGTTTCTGCTAGAAAATTTTTGACTTGAGACTCAAATGTATACTTTTTTTTCCTAAAAATGTCTGAGATCAATGTCAAAATTTCTTCTAGCAAATTTTTGGCTTTTGACACTTTTTTAATATCAATTTCTGAGATTAAGCTCAAAATTTGAGTTTCTGCTAGCACATTTTTGACTTTTGAGACTCCGAAAGTTCTACTTTATTCTTCTTAAAAAGTTCGGAGATTAATGTCAAAATTTCTGTTTCTTGTAGCAAATTTTCAACTTTAGATTTTCAGAAATTTTCAGGGTTTTTTTCTGGAAAATTTATAAGATTAATCTAAAAATTTCTGAAAAAATGTCTTTTGGCAAAAATTTATTTTATGCATTGTCGTACAAACCCCCATATCTACAGCTAGAAACAAAGTGACTCCACTTTTTCCAATGTTTGTATGCGTTGATCTGTGAATATTCAGACCCAGCTCCACAAAGTTTACATGAAAAATGCTGAACTTCTGCTTCATGGCATATATATATACACAATGCTTGGACTTCCAGTACACTTTGTGAGTTTACCTTTAGTTGCTTCCAACATTAAAACGTGTTTTTGGGTTGTTTCAGTTTTTGCAGCCAAGCCTTCCAGTGAATCCCGGAGAAAAGAGCGCTTTGAGGTACAGCGGGGGGTTGCTCCCGAGCAGAGGAGTGGAAATGCTCAAAACGGAGGAGGATGTCCAAGTAATAAAAGGAAAACTGGCATTCAGATGCAGAGCAAGGGTAATAAGAGGAAGCAGCTGGATTCTGAGCAGCACACCGAATCAGAGAATGAACCTCCAGAGAAGAAACAGCACACCCGTGTGTCAGTCAAAGTGCCCGGCAAAAACGTCTGCAAGGCTTCAAATAAAAAGAAACTCATAGCTGGACAGGGAAAGCTTACCAGCTTCTTTAGAGTTTAGGCTTCTTTCACTGATTTTATGACAAAATATGATTGTAAATTTGCTTAGTTGGAGTCAGCTAAATGGTTAATTTCACTGAACACACATTATGAAACATATTTGTCCCTACACAGGTATTTTGTCTACTTTTTCGTTTTTGTCCGTTTAAAAAAATTTTGTGAACAACATTTTTTTTTTTGTGGTTCTTGGATACTGATATGCAACATAGCTTAGCCGCTAATTAGCTTGCCTACTTTAAACAAAGAGAAAACAATAACTAGAACTGGCTAATGAGTTTTTCCTCAAATATGTATTTCTACAAATTGAGTGGTAAACAGGTTTTGTACGAAACAATAAAATGATGAGTCTGTCCGGCTATAATCTGAGCAAACCGAGAGAAAAAGCTAACTACAAATAGCAAACTGGCCACTAGCGAAAAATTTTATGTTCAACAAATTTTGACAAATGTCTTAATGTGTGGCTAAATCAAAGACGTGCCAAGCAATAACATAAATAAAACGGAGCAAAGCTGATAACGACAATGTAAAAATGATTAGCATAAGCGAAAGCTGGCAGGAAGTGCTAACTAACTAGCTAGCTAGAAATGGCTAGCGAAACACTAGCACTAAATTTTAAAAGTTCTTTCTACTAATTAAATTTTATAAACATGTCAGATGTTTTATATTTCTTCCTTTTGGATCAAAACTTGAAATGTCTGACTGTAGCTAATTGATGAGGTAAAGTTGGCATTAATCCCTTTTGCTAAAGATGCTAACCAAAAACAGATTTCTAGCCTCTGGCTACAGATTTGGATGTTTTCCTAGTAGCAAAGGTGCCAAATGTTAGCCAATGTATGCCTTTCAATTAAGAAGTTGTCAAGATGCAAAAACTGCTAACAACGCTTTTTAGCTAGCAGTTTTTAGCTCAACAACCTTAACACTTTGTTTTATTTCCTTAGTTCTTGGTCAACTTTATGTATTTTGACATATTTCCAAATCCAAAAGCATACAAAGGTTTTAGCTTTTGGATTTGAAAATAGTTCTTGATCCAATTAACAAATAGTAAAACTCTCATTTTAAAACTTTAATTGTGTGAGGAAGGAAAATCAAACTTGGAGTCTATATTTGATCATTGCACTTTATTTCTAAATTATCTGCATACATGTCAACAGAAATGCATTTAATTACTACATATGAAGTTTGAACTTTTACTTTCCCATACAAGCTTCCATTTAATAAACTGTTCTGTTGTCGTCTAACTCGTTTGTCACTTTTTTTTTTAAGAATGAGGACATGTTTATGGTGTATATTTGAGAAACACTCAAACGTCCCAACAGGGCCGGTAAACTCTTCCAATCATACATCGCAGCACTGTAAGGATGAAAAAAAATAGAAATCGGTCAAAACAATGATTTGATAATCGTGAAAAAATGAAGGAGACATTCCCAGATACTTACTGTCAAGGTCTTTTTCTCGTTTATTTATTTTCAAAGTGAACTCATCAGGTGTGCGGTCCAAACTTCGTTCTGCCACCAGAGGATAGCGCCGGTGCAGCCCACGAATACGTTGCCCCTCCAGGTTCATGTCCTAAAATATATTAATCACCACATGTATAATCTGAATAATCAAGAAGCAACAACAGCTTCAAAAGATTATTTTTCCACTCAGCAGATGTTGGATTTCCCTTTATCAGCTGATCCAACTCTCAGAAAATGGAACAAATGTGTCCTCATGTTTTTTTACGATATCACAGTAGCCTGTTTTTTCCAAAGTTCTGACTCACTCAGATGTAGATGTCTTTGTTGTTTCAATTATGGCTCTCTGTTCCCCATTACCACAGAGATAACCACTGTGTTCATGACACACTAGAGACGTAATCGCCAGAAAAACATTGCAGCCAAAGGGTTTCATGAAACACCAATATATCATCATTCTTCCTGGTGTGATTTCAGTAAATCTTTATGGGCTTGTGATCATCTGACCTTTTCGGGTAATGGCATTTCCCGGTTTTCCGGCACTGCTGTAAAATTATTTTATAGGCATGTGGGTAAAATATTGACTTTAACAGTAGATGGCTGGATGGTGGCCAGCTGAGAAGGGTCAAGTGGAGATAATGTGCACTGTGAAGAAGTCTCACAATGGACGTTTATGGCTATTAGGAAAAAATTACTTTTGCACATTTGTAGAGTAATTCAGATTAATGGTATTGGTTTATAGAGACAAAAACCTGCTTGCCGATGATGACTACCATTGGTTTTAACTGTCAAGTTGTCAACATAGCGTGCCAAATCTTAAATGTATATATAAAAGACAAAGGGACGCAGTGCTTAATACTCATTGTCAATACTACGACAACTAGTAGTAGTCGTAGTACTGGCTCTTTTTAAGACTTTATAGTTGGTGTTTAAGTATTAATCTTCCAGTCTTCCAAAAATGCATAACTATCAAGTAATATTTTCAAATTTCCTGTCAACTTTAAACATTTTTTTTAACTCAAAAACCTGGCGGCCAGCTGGATGACTGCTCCAAGCACCGGGCGTAGCAAGTTTTCAGGGGGGAAAATCTGAATTTTAATAACAATCAGCCATAGTAAAATGGTAAAAATTACTAATTAATTATATTTCTACTCATTGTATTTCAAATTAAGCTTTCATAACAATGTTAACTTGTACTGTCTGGAAAAAAATTGCTTAAAATAGAATCCACGCACAGCTAAAACCTTATCCCTTGGAAAACTTACCGGTATGACGATGATTTTGGATGTCCCGTCATTTGTGAGGCTCCGTCTATACATCAGAGGAACCATAGTGTGTTCAGTCATGTCGTCATCAGCCAGAAATGAGTCCAAACCTTCTTGTTCTGCAGCGCCATCTTCTACTGGAGTTGAAGGAATGGCCACTGTGACCAAGAGGCTGTTCATCTCAGAGAACAGCATTAAAGCGAACAGGACGGAGTAGACGGACATCGTCAAAATCAGCGTTCACACTCAGAACTTGTCTGATGTTCCCTCACCAAACAGCTGATGTGTCAGGGCGTTAAGCTGCTTTATATAGTGAAGGATAGTGGAAAATCTCACCAAAGTGCAGTCACGCATCTGTCTATAAAGGCTGAAGATGACAGGAAAGTTTAAAAGGTGACTCAAAATAATCTACAATCTAATTAAAAAGAAAAAAGGGGAGATTAGAGATGGGAAGGGAAACATGCTGGTTGTAATTCTTCATCCTTATCAAACTGGGGTTGACTGGTCACATAAAAGGTCAGAGGGCAGAAAATAAGCAGGTGTATTAAGTTTACTGAAATAAACTCAGCAGGTGGTAGGACAGAAGCAGGATGGTTAGAGATGCCTGTTGAGCGGTCGTAAGGGTCACGCTGTGTGGCTTTTCAGAAACACATATTAACCCTCTCAACTCTACTTTATAGTACTAATCCTTACACGTTGCAGAGAATGACGTGTTCTCAGTTTATTCAAGGTATTTTACGAATTATATTTTACTGCACTGCAAAAACACTTGATCTTAACAAGTATTTTGATCTAGTTTATTATGCTAATATCTCTATCTACCTCATATATCAAGAAGATATATGAGCTAGTTAAGTCAATAGTTCCTTAATATAGATTTTTTTAGGTCCTATGTTCACTGGCAGCTTTTTTTTTTTACACATATAACATGAGAAAATGTATTATAAATTAAATAATTTGCAAGTGGAACTGGTACTTTTTCATCAATATTAAGGAATTATTGACATAAAAAAGCACCTACATTTGCTGAAAGATTTTAGTGCAACATATTTGCACTAGAAATAACACCAAAAATTTTGTGTTTTTGCGGTCGATATACCAAAATTAATCACTGGGAATCGTTTTGCTACACTTTTTCATTTTCTTATAAACACAAATACCAAGTGAGCCAATCACATTGCAGGGACTTGGTGCATTTAGGCGACTGGACATGGTGAAGACGACTTGAGGAAAAAATTGGTGTTTCAGTGACTGAAACACCAATACTGGGATTTTGATGCATAACCAGACAATGAAAAAGAGAAAATATCCAATAAGCAGCCATTGTGTAGATGAAAATATGTTGTTGGTGTCAGAGGAGGAAGGTAGAGCATCTCTGAACAAACTTCATTTCAAACAGTGAATCAAACAGGCTACAGTTGCTTGAGAAAATGCAGTCAGCTAAGAAAAGAAAACTACAGTTCAAATGGGTTCACCAAAATTAAACAGTAGGAGAAAGAAAAAATGTTGCCTGGATGAGTTTCAGTTGCAACATTCAGATTATAGGGTCTGAATTTTGCACAGACGGCATCTAGACAAGAAACAATCCAGCTTTGGAACAAAGGTTCAGCCTTGTGGGGGTGTAATGGTGTGGGGAAACGATATTTTCTTGTTCTCTTACTAACTGAGCATTGTTTGAGCCTCACAGCAAACCATCATATTGATGACGATCATGTCTTATCGCTTAGATAAAAGAGCATCGATCTTCCATGTCCCAAACCTCAGCTTATTTCAAAATCTCCTGTTAAATATGACGATGAGTTCATTGTAGGCCTCACCAGTCACAGATCATGGTAAACTAATTTCATAAAGAAATTACTCAGACAATGTATAGACACCATGAAGGAGAGCCAAGAAATTCAAGAACAAATGAGATAAAGTTATTGACATCTATCAGATTTGTTTTTCTAAGGTCTCCAGACTTTTTTTTAAAAAAAAAAAGTATTTTCAAGCACATAAAAGACTTGCACATATAAATAAACAGTCTACAACAGGATATATGCTTTTTTCTATACACTTCAAACAACTAAAAAAATGCAAAATGCAACATATCGTACTACACAAGCCGTAGCTGTTAATCACAAACAGCCCATTTCTACATTTACTGATGCCACAATTCAAACACATAAGCCACGCCCCAAACGAAAATACGAAAACACTCAAAGAGTCAGATATAAAAGCTAAAAATATCAACAGAGATTGTTTCTCTGTAAAATTTGTCTTACCTTTGCTGTTTTGCCACGAAAACGTTATTTTCACCAATAAATCCACACTATCTTCTTGCTCTCAAATCATTCCTCTGAGAGAACCGTTCAATTACCTGAATCCAATTCTGATTGGCTAACGGTGATGTCAATCATTTTGGGCAGTTATAGTGCCGTTCTATTGGTTCTAAAGATTCCAAAGAGGCGGGGCTTGCTGAATTCGACCAATCCAATCGCGGCAAAAAGATTGCCTTATTAGAACAGGACCGTCAGTAGCTTTTAGCATCTAGCTAAATCACTCAAGCTAGGACTCTTTGGAAGGAGTTTTTGGGTTAAGATTAGGGCTCTTTGAGAATATTTGAGAATACAGGTCAGATATTGTACAATTTAGCAGTGTTGAGCTCCAGTTTGATCTTCTCATAGTGATGGTCGTTAAGATAACCTGAAAAGGTTTCATTTCTGTTACAGGGACCTTGAAAGTATCAAAACTACAAGAGCTTATCAGTGCCCTTATAGATAAATATAAACACAAAAATAGTGAGGAAGAATAAACTTTGGCCAAAAACAAAAAGGAAATCTAAAATTTGCTAGAAGTAAAAATTGGATTTTTTTTTTTTTTTAGATTGATCTCAGAAATTTTTGAGTTTGAAGTCAAAAATGTTTGACTTTTCAAACTTAGAAAATTTCCAAAAGTGCATATTGATTCTATGCTATTTGTGTAACAACTATAAAAATAACATCGAAATGTTATTTTCTTGTTTTTCATGTGTAATAACTTTTAGTTTGCAATATTCAACGCTACATATTTATTATCATGCTAGCTTAATGCTCTAGAGGGCCCCCTGGTGGTGTGAGGGTCCTAAGCAGCCACTTAACTTGGGCCAGCTTTGCATTTCCACTTATGGTCAGGTTGGTTTGCACTTTGCACTTGTTTTCTCATTTATTTTTGAAAAAAAAAATCATTTTAAAACAGCTTCATGAAATGTATTCAACAATCTGAAGAGAGGAAAATACTTTTTCCAACCATGAAAGTCTTGATCTTTAAATTGAAATGGATGCTGCGATGTTCCCGTCTTTTGATTGACAAGCAACAACATGAAAATGCAGACCGTCAGCCGGTGATAAAAAGGCGGAGGCAAGCATAAATGTTGACACAGCTCTTTGTGGGTTTCTTCGCAGCTCAAAGGGCTTACCTTATTAACATCAGAGGATCCCGTAGAGCAGGGGATGGAGAACCAGGGTCTGAATAATAACTATGGATCTCAGCTGAAGGGATTTTACTTGGAGCGGTCAGCCTTTATTTTCTAAGTATTATTGTTGGAGGGCTGGGAATTCTGCTGAAGAAGATGGCTGATCCAGCAGAAGCATAACTGAACATTTGAGCTCCACACATTGCTGTTTTAACCTTTAGGGCTCTTACTTTCTGTTTAATAAAACCGCCTTCTTTTCAAGCAGATCTATCCGTTTTATTAAACCTAAACGCGCAGCGGATGGACGGCACTTCACTTCTACACCAACTGATTTAAAGCCTCAAAAAGGAAATTGATGGAACTATCACACTGTTTTCTCCAGTCTGGATTTCTAAGAAATCATTACCATAATTTTCTCCAACATAGAACATTAAAAGTAAATCCAAGAGGCGAATAATCTCACGGGAGCCAGATGTGATTTGAGGGATCCTTGCTGGATCTCTGGCTGATGTCTTTAAGGTGTTTTCAGCTCCTGATAAAGCTGCTGCTGACTTGCAGCTGGCCTGGATTTAATCTCCTCCATATCTGCCTCATGCCTTATGTTTTGAGTTTTGAACTCGGAGAGGCTGCTGAGTGTTTTATTCATCAACTCTGTCGGATGCTTGCATCACCTGTCAGATGGCGGTGCTGTATTTCAATCACACCGCCTACGACTTGAAGTCTGGGCTCCATGACATCAGTAGCAGCATTGTTTTATGACCCTCTAGGGGTGCAAGAAAGGTCATTTCCTCATCCTGTATTAACACACTGCCTTTCATCAAAGACACCCGTCTTCTGATGGGAAGCAAAAAACGGGAGAGAAGACAAACACGTTTTGCGGCGGACGGGGGTAAGAAGCTCCAGTTCCAGGGAAATTTGATGCTCCGTGCAGGATGCTTCACATGTGTGCGCTCGGAGCCAGGGGGGCTGGCGTTGATGTGGGTGCAAAGATGGAAAGGGAGTGAGGGGTGGTCGCATTTTGGGCAAGATTTTTTTCGTTTTGCCAAGAGAACCGACCATGGTTTCCTGGAACAATGCAGCTGATGAGAGTCTCTCCAAGGAAAATAAGGCTCTGACATCATGGGTTCTTAAAGCACACAGCTGAGCCAACACTCTCCTACTATAATCAAGTCTCAGTGAATTTCCACTGTCGACTGAAACCGAGAAAGAGGGAGAATCTCCAAATCCAAAAGCTTAGTTGCTTTTTTAAAAATAAAATAAGATAAAGACACTTTAATCTAGCTACTAATGTTCTGGTAGCACTTGCTGTCTGCCTCACATCTGGATGATAAAATGCAACGCAGCGCTGCGTTAAAGTTGGTCAAAATCAATGCATTACTTTCATGGCATCTGGGCACGAGAATCTACCGGGATTCTTGGGGATTAGAGAAGTAAAATGCTGATCTGACAAAAGCAAAAGCAAAAACTCGGCAGAGTTCGACTACTGCCTGCGCTACTGGGGGAAGAAATGAATGGCTTAAGACAGATGAGGCCTTACGTGGTGCTTTCTTTTTTTCTCCCTGTGAAACAACCACCAGAATAAGTAGTAAAATTGGTGAGTGTAGTAAAACAGACCACAAGGTCATTCAAAAGACAATTGTGTGCTTAAGATGAGGAGTTGAAGAGTGTGGGGAGATTGTGTTTCAGAGTTCAGTCCAAAGTACGTGTCCTTAGATGCACTGGATCTCACAGTGTGCAGATCAATGAGAGCGGAGGCTGGTTTTTCCAGTCCTGGCTTCTGGGGTTACTCACTTATTCTCGTTTCACGACGCAACACTAAATAAGAGCGCACAAAGGAATAAGCTAATCTTTAATTATTAGCTTGCTGTAAATGTTCTGCACGCAATCTGTCAGGTTTATTTCAAGGTTAGCTAAAACTAACGAAATGAAACTGAAATTGAGAGAAATTTTTGTTAAATGAAGTAAATAAAAACGGTAATGAATGGGGGTAAAAACTGTAACTAAAACACTGAAATTATAGATATAATGTCCTTTATTTTTGTGTTTTCTAATCTATTGAATCTTTTCGAACAAAATGGCGGCAGAAAAAGTTGAACAACAGAATAAATGTTTTCAAAATAATCAATGTAAACATAATCACAATACTTTGACCTTTTTGAATTCTGCACCTAAACATTTGCCAAATTATGATAAAATTACTACTATAACTAATAATATTTAACTAATAATAATTATAAAACTATCAAATACACTCTAAAAACTATTATTACTAACTGAATTAGACATAAACTGTAATGAAAAGCCCAAAGCTTGTTATTATTAGTTAAATATTGTTTACCTTTAGTTTAGTTTTTATTGTTTATAGTAGTAATTTGAGTTTTTTCACACTTTTGTCAACTTTTAGGTGCAGAATTCAACAAAAAATGAATTAAATTATTGTTGAACAACCAAATGACTTTTACAATCGCCATTTTGCAGACTAGCGAAATTGCTGACATCAGTTTGAAAAGGCTAATAAATAGATTAATTAACATGAAAATGAAAGATATATCTATAATTTCAGTATTTTCTTAGTGTTTTATAAACATACAACGTAGTTCTAGCTAGTTATAGTTTTTTTCCCCAATCATTACCGTTTTTTTTTATTTCAGTTAGCAAAAATGTTTTCTCAATTTCAGTTTATTAGTTTTAGTTTATATGTTTTTAATGTATTTGTTAAAATTGTCTCCATGTTGCGACAGTTTATGATAATCTGTGAAAAGACCGATCTCCTCCAACTCCTCCCCGAGACACTATGAAGAAATGTATCAACAACCAATCAGGAGGCGGGTCTTAGCGCTGTCAATCAGGCTCATGTACGTGCTCTTAAATGTGGTAATGGCGGAGAAACAACTTACAGAAAAAGTGCTTGTTTGCCATCAACGGTGGCTATGCTTACTAGTTTTAGGATTCGCAACAGAGATTATGATTGACAGCGCTAAGACCCGCCTCCTGGCTCTGATTGGTTGTTTCCAGAAAGCAGAGGAGCTCGATTTTCTCACAGATTATCTGTCTCATACCAGATTTTTAAATAAAAGTTACGTACTGCAGCTTGATAGTGATTAAAACTACCTGAATTAAACAAGAAGTCACAAGGAAATATAATGAAAAACCCAGAACTACTATAACCCAGCTCTGGTGGGATAATCGATTCTGTATTAGTCTCGAGGAGGGATGTAATAACATCCAGGATGACCCGGAGCGAGCCGACCTCCCCCGCCGCTCCTCGTTTTGATCCCCACCGCCTGCTGGGCGGCCGCCAGAGAGTCAATTCCTCAAGGTCCCCATCCCTGCTCCATACATGCATCCGTTTGTGAAAGTGCTGACGGCGAGCGGGCTGGAGCGCGGCCCTGTCACTGCGAGCATCCTCCAAAGAGCTGAACATGCAGCTCTGGCCTCAAGGAGAACCACACCCCGTTGTGTTTGGGTTGGCGGACCCCTCCGCCTCCGAGGAAGTATCACGTTGTCTTTCGGTACGACCAGTGCGGTCAGCTTCAGAGTGCACACAGCTTGACTTTTGGCTTTATCTGCAGCCAAAATATCTTAAAGGATTTAAAGAGGGACAAACAACTATGTAATTATCTGCTGTTTGTGTGTCAGAGTCAACAGAGTTCCTCGTAAAAGCTGCGACGTTATATAAGAGGGAAAATAATGTCTTCGCAGTATTAGCTTTCCACCAACAGTCTGTGGGTCTGAAGTGCCTCAAAACTATTCACACCTCTTGTCAATATAAATAAAACGATTCCGAGTGTTTTTTAGTAGAACATTAAAAGCATCATGAAATCATCATCTGGTCATCCACATAAACAAAATGCTTATGCACTCCAAATTTTACGATTTTAACCTCTAAATAAATGGAAAAACATGAAGATTTTCCTTCCAGCTTGAAAATTACGTTCTACTTTGAGCTGGAGATCACATAAAAATCCAGATTAAATAGCTTGAGGACAGGGCCGGCCAGAGGCACAAGCAAGTTAAGCAGCTGCTGCAATACGACAGTGACCACAAAGCACCAAGCTAGCATGATAAATATATATATATATATATACACGTCTGGAAAAAATTAAGAGACCACTTAATAATCTATGAACCATTGACAACATGTCCCCCAAAATTCTAAGCAAAAATGTATTATTTATTTGCATAAAATGAGAAATGGTCAAAGTAACAAAAATATGCAGGGCTTTCAGACCTCAAATAATGCAAAGAAAACAAGTTCATATTTATTTAGAATCAATACTAATGTTTTAACTGAATATTTGGTGGAAAACCATGAGGTTTTCAATGTTTATCATCTGATTTTACTTTCAAATAGTTAAAACAACAACTGTGCATTTCAAAACGTAATTATTATTTAATTACAAAAACACTAACTAAAGCATTTTACACACATTGGAATGACAAAGCAACTGGTATCGGGGGCCCCAAATGAAAACCTGCTCTGGGCTCCAAAAAGCTTTGGACCGACTGTGTGACAAAGATTAAGGGCTATGAATGCTTTTTTTTAAAGGTTTAGTGTGCGAGTGTTGAATAAAAGCAGCTTCCAGACATTTCTGTGATGTTGACAAGTGGTTTATTCAGCAGGAATGGTGAACAGTTTGTCAGTATTTTTTCCTACAGAAGGCAATCAAGCACCATAAATAACAGGGCTGTAATTAAACAGTTTCTTGGACAGTGAGCTTCAGGAAAATACATTTACTCATTAAACACTTCAGGGAGTCATGAATGACTCACACACGTCCTCCCATGCTTTTTGATTATTTCACACAATTGACAGATTGAAATGTTCGAGTGATTCATAAGCAGATGATTTGAAGTTGTTTCTGTGGTTTGCTCCTTAAAATATGCCATATACACAAAGGGATTTCTGTCTGGTTCATTCGCACTTTCACTTTTTACAACACCAGCCATATTTCAGATACTTAAGCATTAAACTGCAGTGGAGTCGAGATAACAATGGAATCATGCTATAGTTATATTTTCATGAGTTATAATTTATTTAAAAAGTCTTTGGTATGTACTGTATATCTAAAGGAAGAACATATTTTCTCCATCTAGCTTTTACTTCACCCTGCTCACCTGGGAAAAAATGTATACTTTAAAAAGAAAATTAAAAACCGTTGCAAAAGATTCACACACTTTAATGTTATTTATTGAAGTTCAAGAGCAACGACCATGCCATCAAGGGGATGCAAGCAATTTTTTTATTATGATTTTTTTTAGAAATTTGGTGTTTGAGGTGTGATCCTGCTCCTGAACTTCTAAAATTAAGTCAATTTTCTTCTCAATAAATTATTTAAAACCTTATATGACTTTGAAAGTGGGACCATGCAACTTTTGTTAAATGGTATTAAAAATGCGAATGTTGATTTGTGCATGCGTAAAGATCTCAACTAGCAATTTGATCTGGTGTTAAAATACAAGTTGTTTTAAATTTGGAAAGTAGAGGGAATCATAATGTTTAACCAAAATTATACAAGCAGCCTAATTCTCTAAATTACAGTGCCTATTTGTGGTTCAGGATTCAAAGATGAATTTTTCTGTGGAAAAGTCTAAATGATTTGCACCTTTTGCTAGCACCAAGGCTCCACTGTTTAGCTATTTTAGCAATTTAACCCCTTCATTTTTATATACATTTGCTACAGTTGTTACAATTTATGTAAAAATAACGTTAATTAAGCATGTATCTACTAATAAATGTGAAAGTTTCATGTTTTATTTTTCAAAATAAATGCTAAAGTTAACAAGAAGTCTAAAGTAGTTTCATGAATGTGCTTGACTGTTTATAGAAGAAGCTGCAGTGGCCGGTTAGCTTACGTAGCTTAGCTTAGTTAGCATAACATAGATGTCAAAGAAGGAAATAGCTGTTTGGTTAACAAAATATCATGGAGATGTTAGGTACATCAAGTTATTTAGGATGTTTGCAGCTTTTTTTATTAACTTTGTATCTTTGAGGCTTCTAAGAACAAACAAAACTACACTACAATGAGACTTTCTAGCATGCTTTTGGCTAAATTTAGCTAATGCTAACAGATATTAAAGTATATTTGTTCTAGAGTTGACAAAAAAATATAACTACACAAATGTTCCCAACATCTTCAATTCCCTTTAGATCAATGTCTATGAGAATTAATGATTGATTTTCTAAAAATTTGGGACTGCTTTGGGCAAACGATGCTATGCTAGCCGTTTTCGCAATATGTTTTAGGCTAACATGAGCTAATAGCTGAATTATTTGATTAAGTGGTTCGGTGGAATTTTATCACAACTCTTGACTAGCCATGTTATCATGCAAAATAAAAAAGGGACAAACAATAATAATAATAATATTTAAAAAAAAACAAGAAACGCTCTGTGAAATGTAACTGTGAAAGTCAGAGGTTACATCTGCGACTTCAATCTATGATATGGCTGCCACTAATAAAAGTCAGAATTACAACCAGCAGCTGATGTTTAAGGCTAGGTTAACACTGCTGACAAAAGTGACACAAAGCCGATTTTTTAAAATTTTTTTTTTTTTTTTACCTGTGATCGTTTCATGAGCCACTTGGATATCCGATATACATCCGATCTTTTCAAATATGATCAGAATCTGAACGGCCTACCTGAACGTCATTGATACTCGACAAACGTCACTACTCTGCGTCCTGATACGTGCAAGCGGGAAGAAAAACAACAACCAGGGCGGACCATAATGAGAATTAAGTTGTTAATGGGCTTGCTCCGGTCAGATAACAAATTTAAAAATTGTAAGCTAAGCTCCACCGTTAGCATCCACGCTTACTTCCGCAAACACTGAGCATTTCTTCTTTATGGCGGTTGGCTCTCCATTTGTGACGTTATTGCGCCCTCTACTGCGCATGCGGGACGCTTTCAGGTAGTTTACGGTTCACGCTAGAGAACACATACAACTCGCATATATTTGGAAGAGTGAACAACCACGCCGAAAAAATACGATTTGACAAAAAAAAAAAAAAAAAATCGGAATTGGGTCGGAATTTAGGCTGCAGTGTGAAGGTAGCCTAAGTTAACATATTTTGAGGTTTTTTTTTCGTTGTTTTTTTTTTTAAAGCTAATATTAGTTATCGTTATTGCGGAGCAACCAGTTCTAGGTTTTCTTGCAGACAGCATGTTTAGGTGCCAAGTCCATTCACAGGTACAAGTTCTGGCTTTTAATACAAAATAAAATGTATAACCTCCTAATACAGATGGATTTTCAGGACAGCGAAATCATGTTAAGTTGAAGTGATTTTTGTAAGGAAAATATTTTTTAAGAATTTTGCCTTAAATATGATCATGCAAAATATAAAAAAAATGTAAAGTATTACAGGCAACATTATAATAGTGAACAAAAAGCAATTACTTTCTACCAGCAATAGAAGATGTCAAGCAAAAGTTGCATAATCCCACTTTGAGTTCCCCTAATGTTTGATACTTTGGCTTCCAGGGAGGCATATGCACACACGCACACACTCTGGACAGACAAAAGCACACCATGACCTTTAACAAGCTTAAACACAACTGGAAGAATCACAGTATTTTTCTCAAGACATTTGGCAAAAGGGATTCATGTTGAGAAAATAATTTAAGAATAGTAGAAAAAATAGCATTTTGCCTTGTTGGGGCCACAACATTGTATACTCATTTTCCTTTTTTCTCGTTTTACTCTCCATGCATTCACAGAGATCACACAGATACATTTACTTGCTTCCACTATTGAAACTGCTTACAAATAAAATCACTATTAACATGGTGGCCACAAGGCTGTGCAAAAGGGAAGACCTCCAATGTAAGCCCTGCCATTCGTCTGTCTTAGCCATCTCTTTGCAAGTACCAAACTATAAAATAGCACCATTATACAGTGGATAGGATTTTTAATACAGTTTTGCTATATGAAACCATCATGTACAATGAGTGATAGTAATGCATAGGTTAACATAATGGGAGTACAGTTTGATTATACACAGAGAGAGGAGACAGAGCCAGATATGAGCCATCTTTGGGGCGTTTTCCGGGAGGCTCAGACCAACAAGAAAAACAAAACAGTTTCCTGTCAATTATCATGCAGTGACTTCTTAGAACTGGCTTGTTTGCAAAATTTGTGAAGGTGATCTTGACCCTTAGTCATATTTGGATTATTTATAAGTGTAATTGTGTACTGTTGCAATTCTGCATCTCCCCAGTCAGACGTTTGGTTGGTAATGTTTACCAGTTTATTTTGCATGACTTCCCAGTGGACTTTGAAACGGATGCTGTTTGGTTGTCATTGCATCAAATTATACAATCCAAGCCAAAACTAGTATTAGGAATACTCTGTTAAATAAAAGATCAGAGAGTGATAATTAGACTAAACTTTTCTAAATCTCAACATTTTATCATCTAGTAGCCACAAACCTCACCGTATTTTACTGGGATTTTAACTAATAGAATTGAGAAATGGAAAAAATTATGTTTTTTCTAAATGTTTCCAAACAAAAACTTGAAAGTTGTGGTGTGCACATGAAATGCCTCTGGAGGAGCTGCAGAGAATCTGTTGATAGGGTCACTGTTAGTCGTGCTCTTTACAAATATTTGCTTTATGGAAAAGTCGCACAGAGAAACTGAGGTTTCTGAAAGAAGTTCTGTTTAAGTTTGCCAAAAGCCACACAAGGAATGAAGCAGACATGTAGAAGAAAGTAAGTCAGATGAGATGAAATTTGGGATTTTTGTTCTTTTTCTTGTGAACATGCTTTTATTTTGCAGGATCAGGGAACCAATCAGTGTCAAAGGGAAGATTAGTGTAGCTAGGCCTGTCGCAGTAAGCAATAAATCAATTATTCGCATGATAAATTTAAACAAATGGAAAATGGAAATAATTATTTCCAGGATTATTTATAGTTTTTCAAAAACTGGATGACAAAAGTCTTCACTTTGGTCTCAACTAACCCCTTTTTAAGAAGGACAGTTTTGTTAATAGAGACTTTATTATTCATTTTATTTGTTATTTCAGTTTTTTTTCTTTATTGATTTTTGAAAATGAGTTCTCATATTAGTTGAAAACGGTCTCAAAACAACAACATTATCGTTTATCACAATAACTTTTATGGACAATTCAACGAACAGAAAAATTTGTTACTGTGACAGGCCTATTTACAGGTAAACTAGTGGAGGAGGAGCTACTTTGGAATGGCGTATTCAGGTATTTGAATGGTCTAGTCAAAGTTCAAAATAAAAAAACATAATAATGGCAAAATTTTAAAATTGATGTAACTGTCAGTCTTAAGACATGTAAAGCAGAAAGGGACATATCCTGACAGACCTACAGGATTCTCCTATTTTACAACTTTGTGGTGATTTATAATATAAAAGCCCAACAAAAATGATTATTTTTAAAAATAGCAGTATGGTTAATTTTTCAATATAGTTCCAATATTAAAATTTTTTGCCTTAATCTTTGGTCTTGGCTCAATTTTCTTTGCCTTATCCTAAGAAGTTACTTTCAAAAAACTGATCATTTATGATTTGCACAAAATGTTTGTCTCCAGGTAGCTGGAGTTTTCGCAATCAGGTCTGGAAAAACTGGTGACCTGTGAAAAGCGCACAGAAAACAAACATAATGGCTGATTGTCACTATTTGATTAGCGTTCTCATTTATGCCAGCTGAACTTTGAATCCACTGACTGACCCATTTCTGTTTATTAAACAACCACGAAAGGCTGAGAAGTCAGAAATCTTGGGTTATTTGAAAAGCAGATTTAAAAAAAAAAATACTAAAACCTACAAATTATGGTTTAAGTGGGGCTTGGAAAGGAAATTAACAACAGCAACGTTTAAATGTCCGACAATAAACAACATGGTGTTGGTCTTTCAGATAAACAACATATCCACAGTAATGCATAGTGCATAAAAACAAACGCTAAAGATAAAACTGAGTTTGAGCAGGGATAGTAGCTGCTATATGTGGCTGTGACAAAGAAGTAATCAGAAGAGTGAAAAGGATGTGACCAACTATTCCTGTTTGGGTGACGTTCCCACCTTCTCTGGAGCCAAGGAAGGCGGTTGTTGCCGTTTAAACATGGAGGTATAGCAAGCTCTTATTGTGTCTTAGCAGCTAAACTAGTCTGTTAGATTGAGTTAACAAAGATTCCCTCCCGATATGGAATGGTGCAGTGTTTAAGATGATCACAAGTACCCTCATCCAACCTTTTAACTCAACTTTTCTACTGTTTTAAAGCTTTTAGGCCATTTTTAACTTTGTTTTGTTTCGTTATACAGTGAACCATTCCACAGGGGTACCAGGTAAGGCCACTCCCTTCTCTCTTCCTAAGGTGTTGTCCATTCGACGCTTCCCTACATTCGGTAAGTTCTGCCCCCGGAGCTGCCTCGACTTGAGTTTTTCGGATGGACTTCCTGCAACACAAAACAAACACATCTTCGAAGTCACTACCAATGAAAGTTGGGTCAGTTGTTACAACACTAAGAGACTTTAAGAGCTGTTAAGTTGGAAACTGGCAGATCTTTCTGTGGCATTTGAACCAATAGTATTAGTATTTTTATACCACTCCCAAATAATAAGGAAAAACAATCTAATCTACAAGAACCAAACAGAACAACCAATGAGACCCATCAAAATCTAAGGGTGTTTTCACATTGGGGACTAAAATTGAAATATTTCTTACATTTTCAGCTGGTGTGGTTTGTGTCAAACCAACCAAACTCTATGAAATACCTGTTCACCTCCTCACCTGTGGGGGCGCTGCACCAAGAACCATTAAAGGAAACAACACAAAAGCCTCTGAAGAAGACAATGAGTGACTTCCTTCTTCGTAAAAGGTACACAAAAATAGAATGGCATCAGATTTTGCTGTAGGATTTCTCTTTTGTCTTCGGAAAAAAACATTTTTACCGCTAGCGCCAGATTCATGTTTGGTTGTATTTACCCAGAATAGTTCACTTGGCATCTATACATGTATTTGAATTGCACCAGAGTTCACTTCAAATGAACTAAGGCCAAGGTTTCCAGGCGGACCAGTGTTTGGTTTTTTGGTCTGCATCAGAGTTTGATTGCGTTCACACCTCCCCAAATGAACCAAACGTTTTAGACAAACTAACTAGAGTTTGATTAAATCAGACTAAACAGGGCTGGTGTGAATGAATCCTGACTTAGCGTTTTAACCACTTAATTGTCATGATGACACTAGCGGCGTTTCCATTACAAATGTGTGCAAAACTTTGGCTACATTCTGCTAAAGCTGAAAGAACAATTTCACAATTCCTATGTTTCTGTTAAATAAGAAACACAATTAAAATCACACAAATAAGTTTATTCACATGATAAGTCATTAAAAAAAATATGCCACGCCGTTATCTTCAAACTACCTCCTGTCTTCTTTGTGATTTGCGCCAATGGCAACATCTGGTTGTTGATCGTTATGCAAAAAAAGTATTTCCATTGCAGTTTTGTGAATTAAATCAATTTCAATATGGCCAAAAAACCACCTCATCCTACCGCCAAAACTTTTTACCAACCAACAATAGTTTCCAGTAAGCAAATTTATTTTTCAAATGTCAAATTTTGTAATTATATGGTCAATGGAAACACAGCTTGTGGTGTCTTCAAGGACCCATTGACTTACATGTAAGCGTGTTTGGTGTGATAATTAAACTAAATATTACAGTTCATGACATCTCAATTAGAAAAATATTGTACTAGGACATTTGTTTGTAATCATTGTGCCACAAATCACCTAAACACCAAAACATAAATTTGGCCATAATTCACTGCACCATGTTTGGAGAAAACCAAACCCAAAAAACCCCACACCAACTGTAGTGGAGGCGTAACACAGTGGTGGGTTATGATGGGGGCTTGCTTCGGAGCCACAGGACCTGGACACCTTACAGCCAATGAGTCAGCCATTAACGCCTCTGCAAACCAGAGTATGGCTGCATCAACTGTGAGGCCATCTGTCCAATGGTTGGCCTAAAATGGGGTCAGTAACGGAACAGCGATGTACTGACAGCCATACATCTACAATATACCAACACAGGAGAAGCAGCTGCCTAGTCAAAGTCCAAATCTTATCCTGATTGATATTTAGAGGTGAACCATTAGGAGTGCAAAAAATGACGTCTGAAAGGCAGAACGAACTGATGTGGAGAGGAGGTATTATTCAAATGTAGGGTGCACTTAATTTTCCAAATTAGTGTTGCATAATGCTAACTTTAGCAACATTAAAACATCAGCTTTTAACAAAGGATGAATTGGTTTCTCCTTTGGTAAGGATAAACCAAATGATGACACATCCACCAAATTTGGCCAAATACAAGCACCATCTGTTTAAGGTGCTAGCCCATTTTCAAGATGGCCGCCATATTGGCTGTAGAATCACTACATTTTGCTATGAATATGGACCAACTTGCCCAATATAAATGATTCTGGTATCAAATTATATATTTTTGACCATGTAAAAACCAAATCTTGGACTCTAAAATCTTACAGAAGCTTAATTTTTCCTTATTTTGAGTTTAGTTTAAAAAAAAAAATAATAATAATAATAATCGAACAATAGACTTTAGCCATCACGCCTGTTTGTACAGATCAGGGATGACCAAATACTTTCCTAAAGTGGCCATATTGAAACTTCAAATCTCATATTAAGACCATATTATATAAATATTTGTTATTTTGCTTGCAGGTGCTATAATGTTAAGACATTTAGTTAGCGCTCAAATCAAGCCATAAATACATGATTTTATGGCATTAAGTTGGCTTTAGTTGTGATAAGATCATCCATACCTTGAAGGATGGATGACTATGTCCAGATGAAGGTCTCTGTGGGAGTAAAACAAAGCCAGGTAAGTTGGATTTATTTAGATATTACTTATTATTTCCAGGATTTATTGTGTTTATTCATTGGTCTGAGTCAGTTGGGTAGCGTTTGCTCACCTTCTTGTTTTTTGTCTTGTCTGGCTGCTGCGCCGTCCTGCGCTCTGTGCCCTTGTCCGCTCGATGTCCCGGGTTGCTGACCTTGGGTGTCCTTGGCACATCTGTGTGGCGCTGTGCGCGAGGAGAACGAGATGTCTTGCTAGTCCTGGCGGGTGCGCAGTACATCTCCAGGCGCCGCAGCTCACAGCTCTGGAAGCAGCACTCGTCCACGATGCCATGCGACCGCCTTGCGCTGGGCCCATAGCCTGTTGGTTTATCTGTTCGGCGAACAAAGAAACTTGTAACCAATGGGGATTTAAACCAAATCCTGTCATCGAGGGTTGTTTACATTCAAGCAAAATTTCACCAAACTCTTTATGAAGCTGTTTGGTTTTCCAAGCATAGAGTGCGTTTTATAGCAGAGTCAAGTTACCTTCAGCTGTTACAAAAATGCTACATATATGAAATGACTTCACAATTTAACACCTTGAAATTGGGTTTCTGTCTCTTTAAAACTCATCACATCACTTGTCTGTTAACCCTTTAACACTTTTACCAGCTTTGCACTAATTAGTTGGTATAAGCAGATGCGCAGTTACACCAGATGTTTGCTAATTGCAGATAGCTAGTCTGAAGGAGTTGAGTGACTAATTATGTCATTAGGACAAAATTATAAGAGCAGAAAACTTAATAACCATTTAATAATGCGTTTACTTTATTTTCATAGAATATCTGACCCTATTTATTCAGTTACTTTAACTTTAAAGCAAACTGTAAAACACCCAAAATGGTATCTAATTAATTTATTAAGTGTTTTCGGAGAAGGAGTGACCGAAATCCTGTTGTTTTGTTGAGAATAAGTTCAGGTTATGTACATTATTTTTCAAATGAGTCCCAAAGAATTTGCTAACTTGATATTGATCTACACATTGCTTTCCTTACTTTGTTTTATTAAAATATTGCATGCTTAGTTTATTGTTGAGTAGGTACGTATATATTGTTTGTAGTGCTAGCTCTTCAAGAAGACTTTTTGGTCTGCTATTACTTTTGACTTGATGATTTGGACTCAAATCATCAAGTCAAAAAGAAAGTTTTTGACAATTTTTATAAACTCCCAATTATGAATTGGCACAAAAAAGTGCAGGGATTTGTTGATTTTGTGTGAATTTCCATAATAATTCTCAAGAAATTGGAGGGACTGATTGATAAAATTTGTCAGTAAGCAGAAAAAAGCTTCTTTTATTTGATTGATAACTTAATATTTAACCATATTTAGTGTTTAGTCTAGAATCTAAAGGGCCACATAAAAAGCTACGGTGGGTCAGATTTGGCCCACGGACCTTGAGTTTGACACGTGCTTTAGTCGAAATGTTGCCACACTTCTTCGGGAAAGTTTTTCTAAGTTTACCAAGTTTTATCTCTTCAAGTATGGCTAACAAAAATTCCCATTACCTTATAATTATAATAATACTAATAATTGTCCATTCCCAGCAGACTTGGCAAAGTTTCAGTCTACAAAACAGATTGTGTTTTCTTTTCCTTTACTGTTCTGGCAGGTTTCTCAACTTTATGATAATAGCAATAAGTTCAATTTTCCTAAAATATGAACCAACCTAATGACATTAAATTCCTACAAGTAAAATTTACAGCATTGAACACTGCACACTGTGGACCAAATTTGGCAGCTGACATTGGAGAATGTCCTATTCAGCCATTTTTGGCTCCGTTAATTTTTTTTCTTCGGCCCTCTGAGTCCGATCCACCTGCAGAAACATCGAGGCCTCTCTGTTCATTCACATATTCATTTGGAAAAAGCCCCCCTTTAGAGCCATTCAGATGCATACATAAGCAAAAAAGGCTATGAAAATGTTTTCAGTTAAAATTTATAAGGCTATGTGAAGGTCACTCTCTTTTCGTGATGACGCCATTCCCCCCTGTCTTACTCAAAGACGATGCTCTTCGTTGGAAAAACTCAGACCCTCCATTTAGAATTCCCAGCTCCTTTGGTAACAAGGAAAAGGCTGGGAAGAGATGGGCTTTTCCCTGTGACCAAATGAAATAATAATAATTTAATATGGCATTTACAAGGAGGAAATGCCTCTCTCTCTCTCAGAGTTAATAGCTCTTGGCTCCGAAGCCTGCCAGCGCTGACAAAGTGCATTAACTCCTGCTCTGTGTTTGCCTTGTTCTGACAATGTTGCTTGGACAGAGGGCAGCTTTCATTCAGAAACAGAAGCATCTTTCTCTTCTGGAAGAAGATAATGGAGGCGTGAATGAGATAGAGGAGAGGAGGTTTTGTGGATGGATTATTTATAAAGCAGGAAACCCAAGTTGTCTAGATGTATAACTTCTGAATGAAACACCTCGTTTGATTGACGGTATGCTAATCTCGCTGAACATTTTATGCTTTTCCAGGAATTTGTTCCAGTTACTTAATAACAAACTGATGATGTGTTGCTGTGGGAGCAACCTTGGCTGCTATGTTAACGACTGACGTGAAGAAATAAAGAGAGAAAAACTTAACTCAAGTCCACACTGGTGGTTATATAAACACCAAACCATTACGAGCGAAAAGCAGGGATCTGTGTCCGTTTGTTTGGCTGCATTTCCAAGAAGAAGAAGAATAAGGAGAAGAAGAAGAAAAGGCTTTGCAAATTAACACCCGGTGTTATTCCAAACACAGTTTGCCACCCTGCTGCACAAACAGCTGGAAGGGAAAGAGAAGTCAACTGGTTGCTACTCTGGATAGTTAGGAAAAACATACATGAAGTACTCAGCTCTAAAAGGTTTTGGTTTTAAAGGTTTTAACACTTTCGATAATTACGCTAATCCCTCATAAACAACGACATGCTTTCCAAGAGTGTTCTCAAACAAATGAGAGTAATTTGCATTGGTTTTATCCCTCCCTGAGCTAAGTTGCAGCTTGCTTTATCGTCTCCTTGCGTTCCAGAGCTCTAGTATTTTATAAGACTTGTTTTTTTTTTTTTTTTTTTGGTTGTTTTGGTATGTGACAGGGTGAGCATGTAGGGTTCAATAACTGGCACAGAATGCTGAGTTTTACAGCTTTTTATGGTTCATAAAAATAGATTCTTGGAGCTAACGCACAGCTCTAACCTGCACGGTGGCCAGCGTTTCTGACGTCTGGGCAGGGATGATGAAAGCTGCTCAAACCCAGCAGAAATTTACCCGTCTACCATTGGTGCCTCCCAAAAATATGTTTTGGCTGATTACAGCACTGCTGCGCAAATGTCAAGAAATCTGATGCAAGGTAATTTGATCTTAAACGTGTGTACTTCCTGAAATGTCAAGGGATGGAAGGTCTTATTGATTGGTAACTGAAAACAAAGAGATTGCTACGGGTGATAAGTAAAAACAAAAAAATAACACCAACTTAGTGTTTCTCACACTTCAGTTTATGTCTGCAGTTGCATCTCAATGCATGTCAGTATCATCGTGACTTAAAGTTTTAATTAAAACTGACGTTTAGATTCCCAAAAATTTACTATGTAGCGCCAACAAAAACTGTTTTTTAAGGCAGTAACAGTGTATCATAAGCCTGGCGGGCCACCAGGCTTTACTTGTGCCCCCACCAGGCTTAGCATTGTTTATTTTTTTTTTAAATGTTTGCAGTTTTTAAGACTTTGTAGTTGGTTTTTCAGGTGTTAATCTGCCAATTTTTCAATAACAGATAATTATCAAGAAATATTTTCAAATTTCCTGTCAACTTTAAACATTTTTTAACTCAAAAACACAACGGCCGCTGGATGAATGACTCCCATGGCACCGGGCTTAGCAAGTTTTCTGGGGGAAACCTTGTAATTTATGCAAAAGTGTTGAGTGAATACAATGCACAGCCTGGCTTCTACATTTCAGAAGCCAGGCGCCAGAATATCTTGAATTTAATTGTTAAAGTTTGGGTTTTTATTATTTGTAAGCCATCATCATGCTTTTACTAGACCACTCTGTGTAAAACTTTGAATAACTGGACCTTTACAAATCATGTCAAAACTGAATCTAACCCAAGATAAGATGCATAAGAGGCCCAACGAACATCAAATTTGGAAATAGGCAAATATTTTCAGAATATATAACTTATAAGAAAAGTACCAACTTACACAGACTCTACAAGTCTATATTTGCAAATCTAAAACTCTTTTTTTAAATAAAAATGGCACTTTATCCTTTCCCAGAGCCAGCTACTGCCAACTATTGTTTCTTATCTGCCTTGATGCCAATTACATTTAAATTTATTTTCAGAAAAACCAATCTTGTTTCCATTTAATCTCCCAACTGAACATGGTGATGAAGAACAAGACTGGGAGAGAAAACTGTTGTATATACACCTTATGAATGAAACTTCCTGGAGATAAATGTGGTCTACATTCAGTCAGGAATGGCAGAAATGACGATGAAATGTCTCCCAGAGAACAAATATCTCATTAAAGTACTAAATTCACAGTCATAGCAACCAAAGTGACGCAATAGGAGGCAGAAAGCGGGAGGATAACGACTGACATGCTGCAGCTGGGAGCAATTAACTAACAAAGATCAGGTGTGGAGGAAAACAACAGGACATAGTATTTCAATTAGATATTTATCTTTACTTATCTGAAATACTGAGATATTTTTAAATATGAGTTTAACATATTTAGTCCAACAATCCTAATGGATCAAGTTTTCTTCAAAATCTTGGGGATTAAAGTTTTCCCCAATTTTCTGAAGTGGATCCTTTAGAAAACCCAATTCTAATATATTAAGGTAATCCTGGTGTATTAGCAAGTAAGTAAGTAAAGCTTTAAATATACAAAAATAACAATGAATCAATAAAACAAACCAAAATCAAACATTGACTATCATTTCCTTCATCACCCTAAACAAGAGTCCTCTTCCACGGTTCCAAATATTAAATATTTGAATTGTTCTTTTGACTTTGAGTTTTTGGAAATGTTAGACATTTCCTGACTAATTAAGACGAACACACGTCAAACTCACTAGCTGCATTTGTGCCCAAATCTTTGTCTATATTCTGCTAATGTCAGAAAAACACTATTTCACAATTGCGGTGTTTCCCTTAAAGAGGCAATATTATGTGTTTTCCAGGCACATAGTGCCATTTTATAGCATAATCAAGTGACTATGTTAACTTCAGTTGACATGACTTAAGGGAAATTTGACTTCAATTTAACGCCTTGAAATTGGGCCTCTATGTCTTTAAAAACTCGTGCTCTTTGTGAAACTCCGCCTTCAGGAAGTCATCACAAGATGGCTCCTCTGTTAACCCTTTAACAACGTTTTTACCTGATAAGTAGCTCCTATAACGAGCCCAGCAGATGGGCAGCTTGACCATCTGCTAATTGCTGCTGGCTAGTCTGAAGGAGCTGAGTATAAGAAGTGTGCGGTAGAGGAGCTGAGCTTGTTAACGGCAGGTCTGAGGAGGAGCTGCGCCTCGAAGGCGGGGCTAGGTCCACGCAGGCGTTTTTGAGTGGTTGCCATGGAGATGAAAGGATTTCTCAAACATGATTGAAAGAATCACAGCGACACTGCAGGTATGTTTTTGATGAAGGAATAAGATTACAACATGATGTAAAGCTGGAAAAAATGTCGATTTTAGACAACACTGCCCCTTTAAGGTGTTTAACCCATTTTCACCACATGCCAACAAAAACAGAGGGTAAAACTCCCTGAATATCCGCTCCACCTGACTTACGGGTCTAAATCCGGAGAACTGACTGTCCTTTACATGAGGCGCCTCTTTGTTCTGCTGAGCCCTAATTCCCGTCGGGATTTGGAGACTTTTTGGTTCAGGTGTCTTTTTTTTTTCCGGGGGAAACTACAACTTTTTTTCTTGGCGCTGAAGAGGACACAGGAGGCCTTTCTTCAGACGCTTTCTCATCGTGTTTGAGCTCAGTGTATAGTGATGGAGGGAAGAGGAGGGGGGAGTCCTGATCATCCTGTAATCCCCGTAATCTCCTGCTGCCGAGGGACGAGGCCTCGCTGTGCGTGGGCGCGTGCGTGACATGCTGTTTACTCATCCTCTGGAGCTCAGGAGAAATTGACGGAGTTGAACACTGACCAGGAACGCTCGTTAACGGCTGCAGCCCAAAATAACTCGGAAAACAATACGTTTCAAGCCCAAAATGTTCGGTTATCTCATCCTGTGACTCATAATGGGCAATGCATTATTTATTCTGAAAATGTCCTGTTCTAAATTTAGGATGGCTAAATATTTTAGCATGACCTAAAAGTGACTGAGGCCACACAGAGCTACTTGGAGCTTACACTTAAGCCAAAAAAGCCTTATAAAATATTTGATTCAGAAAACGAACATCCCAGTGAAATCACAGCAAAGCCCATCTGGTAAAGCTTTGAGAAGACAAGTCGGGATTTCTAGGTCAGGCTAATATTTGGAAAAAATGACTAGCATCTTGAGATGAAAGAGTGCTACTATACTGGCTGCTTGCTTAAGGTGGATAAGGTAGGGTTTGGTTCTTGTACCCATTATCAATCAGAGGGCTGCCAAGTTCAACACGTCCAGCAGAAGGTCAGGGAAAGGAGCAACGCTGCTTCGCAAAGCAGACGGGATCCAGACGGGTACTTCACACAGTCGAACGTAGAGGAGTGAAATAAACGAGAGTGAAACCCAGGAAGACAGCAAGCGGCATATTTTCCGAACAACAGCACCCTGCTGCTCAAACCTCATCTTCTTCTTTGGAAGAAAAAAGTGAGTGTGCATGAAACACCTCCTCTGTTACAGATTCATGTAGGTTATAAAGTTCAATATACTCACCAAACACTTTGTTGTGTGCACCTGTTTGAGTCCGTGTTAGCACAAATAATAAATCAGCCAATCACATGGCAGCAACTCAAAGCATTCAGGCGTCTAGAGATGATAAAATGATTTACAGAAGTTCAAACCGAGCACCAGAAATCAGAAAATGCTAATCTACTGGGAGTTTCTTTTACCCACCACTATCTCTTGGGTTTGCATAGAACGGCCAAAAGGGGAAAATATTGGTTCAAGATTATAGTCAAGTAACAACAGATCAAAGAACCTTTTGGTAAAACCACCGTATGACATATAAAATCAAAATTTGGAGATAGTACAGTTTGGTAGAAAATAGAATGTTTGCTAGCAGTAGAAAAACCGCCTGAAGGGTAACGAATATCTTAAGTTTTTTTGTATCGTTTTCCCATTTACGATCACACTTTTAACACTTTCCTATGTTCCAAATGTTTGAGCAATCGCATTGATAGTTTCACAAAAACTGGACTGGAGATGAGAAAGAAGGCAGAAATATTTTGAGAAAAACTCTCAAGAAAAAAAGGAGAAATTAATAGAAATCTGGTGATTTTTCAGACAATATTTACACTTTGCAATTACTTGGTGAGTCTCCAAAAATTGTGTGTTTTGGGCAAAAGAAATAGCTTCAGAGTAGGGTAAACAATGAGCATCATCAAGGTGCAGGGTGACCATGCGACTGGACAGCTGATGTTGGATCAATCTGTACAAGTTGCATTGTGCAATGTGTTAGCATTAGTAATGACAGAACTGATATGCTAATTGAATCGTTAGAGTTTGACTTCCATAAACTGTAAATGAGATCTTAAGTCTAAGAGTTATTGAGACAATTTCACCTGCTATAAAGGTTCATAAGAGGAAAAGAAAACCTGATAACCACAACACTTGGTCAAAATCCTATTTCCTTATGATGCATGTGAAATCAGCAGAGAAAAAGAAACAGTGACATACATGAGGAAATTTTTCTAGTCACATGCTGCTATGTAGTTAATGGACACATTTCTGCCTCTTTTTATGTTCCATTGTGAGAATAAACACTATCAGGTTTTCCCCCACCGTTGCTATGCTTGTTGTTCTTTAAAAATATCCTCTGAATCCAAAGATTAACTCAGAACTGCCCTCTAGTTGCTGTATTATCTAATAATGCTCCCAAAGAGGGCACTATAAACACGAATACGCCATGTTTAGCTAGCTAGCATGTAAAGTTTCAATACAGCTCCACTTTCTATGATAGCTAGCGCTAGCACAGCTGCAACTGTAAACATGAGAAACTACTAAAAAAGTCAGTGTAGGAACCAAATCCCCACTTGTTGCTATTTTTATAGAAGGCTCACAACAAGAACAAGTTTTAAAAAGAAGCTAAAACGGACTTGCTAGCTATCTAGCGTGTAAAGTTTCAATACAATTCCACCTTATATGCTAGCTAGCGTTAGCAGAGCTATGTAGCCAGCTGTAAACTTGAAGAACTACTAAAAAAAAAAGAGATCAGGATAGGAATCAAATCCCCACTTGTTGCTATTTTTTATCCACAGCTCACAACAAGAGTTAGAAAAGAAGCTAAAACTTGGCATTTAGAAGTGGCAGGGTTGTTTAAACTCTGTTTATTATTGTTGGAGACAAATTATTGTAGAGAACTGGGTTTGATAGTTTAAAGATTGTGTTAAGTATGCAATCCAAAGCAGTGATTAAAGGAGCATTTCAAATACAGGCCACAATGTGCTAACAATCATCAGAGAAGCGGCAATAAATGTAGTAAGGTCTGGCAGTGTTAAAGAGAACAGAAAATAAAAGAAAATACACAGCAGAAACTGAATGTCCTTCACTGTTCCTGTCTTGGTAAATGGTTAGCATAGGTGAATCTTACAGGAGATTAAAAATGTTGTCTGGTTGCTGTGTTTGCAATGATGAAACCATTTTTGCAGGATAATTTGTACAAAATGTAATTATAGTCTTAGATGTGATGAAAACAATATACGGTAGAGAGTTAGTAAACGTTTCCAACACAGATCTTGTTTAGATGCTAGCTGGAGTATATAACTGGATATAACACATTTAATTTAGATAATTTATAGGCACTTTACAAGACAAATAGTCCATTTTTACATACAGAAATATATGATGAGATAAAACTGCTGTACAGCTACTTGCTACATGTATTTAGAAAAGTAGGATCTCGTCAAGTTTTTTTATGATGTCAAAACCATTTAAACAAGAGGACACATATTGTCAGGAATGTTGTTTTTATTTAGCTTTCTGCATAATGAAAATAAGAAAGTGAGTTGTTGTGAAAGACTAGATAATATATCAGAGAAACAAATGCAGAAGACATTGCCTTAACCTTCCATGCAATTAATCATGGAAGCCAAGCTAACCATAAACAACAGATTTCTATTAATCATCTGTAGAAATATTGTAAGTCCTGTTGGTATTTAATATACTGTATTTATTATATCCAGTCTGACAGAATAAATGTCAAGATTTTGTTAAAATCAGGAGAGTGTGAAGCTTCTGCAGAAGCACTTTCTAAACTGCGATGGGAATAAAATGGTTTCATGTGTATTTCAGGTTTTGAGGAGCTCTCCCTTCCCTTCAGCATACAGTAGCTACCACTACTCTATTACCTCTGCTAGGCTGTCGGCTGCGACTCAAAACCTGGGACCCCTTGTGGCCCCCCAGTTTTCCATCAGTCAACAGGTTCTCATGTATTTTCAAACCATTCCTGGTTCAGCCTACGGTGAAAGCAATCAATAACTGGAAAAGAGAAGAACTGAAAACGTGCTGTAGATGCTGATCTCCCTGAGAAATGCTCTATCTTCTTCTCCTTTCTGCTTGAAACTGGCAGCTGACAAAGTCTACCGCATGTGGAAAATCTTTCATAAGTTTGGGACAGAACCAAACCATTTATAATGGATTGTTAGGTCAAAACTACATATGAGTCATAGGGACAATCAGTTCCTGAACATAACAGGGTTTTGTTGGAGATATGATTCTTGCTCAGGACATTAAATTCAATTCAATCTAATTGCTGGATGACTGCCAGTGAAATGTGAATAAACTCCAGTTCTGTAAAAAACTGTTAACGTCAAACAAATGAACCTGTTCTGAGGAGCGCATTGGTGGAAAACATTGCAATCATTTTCAAAATAATGTCAAAGCATGCATAAGTCAAACTGTGTCAAAGCAGGAGCTGCGTTTCTGTTACAAATGTTTGCAAAACTATGTCAATATAAAAAAAAAACAAACAATTTTGCACTTGCGGCGTTTTTATTAAGTAAGAAATGCAATTAAAATCACACATAAATAAGTTTGTCATTAAAAACATCATCCTTGAACCACTTCCTGTCGTCGTCTTTGTCGTTTTCACCAGTAGCAACACCCAGTGTGATTTGAAAAAAGTGTTTCTGTTGTAACGACAAATTTAAGTTTCTTTTTTTGACGAAATGCCTGCCTGCTGAAATGTGCTTTACAAATAAACTTGATTGATTGATAGAAAATACGGATGTTTTAGGGACACAAATACTTTTAAAAGCTGCTTTAATCCCACATATTCTGCTCTGTTGAAAAAAAAAAAAAAAAAGGGAAAAACTTTACAGCAACATCCAGTCGCTCCTTTTACTTTTTCTGACAATAATCACCAAACATTCAGTCGTATTTTATTTCTGCTTGGATTAAAAGTAAAACACTTGAAGCCGGAGATAAGGCTGGAAAAAAGGAGTGAACTACAGACGAAACATTAATGCAGGGAAAGTCAAGACTAGATGCCAAACTGGCTGCTGTTTTATTTATGAGCCTCCTGGAGGTGGAGAGCTCTGAGACCCACACAGCCAGCCTTTATGAATAAATAAAAAGGTGCACTTACTGAAATAAAAGCCCCTCTCTCCACAGACAAACTGCAGCGTGTCGACCAGCTCCGCCCCGCACAGGGTCTCCGGACCCGCCCCTGTTGCCGTCGGAGTCAGGGTGAGGATGCACAGCAGTAGTGAGAGGGTGTGGCTACAGGAGATACAGCACATCGCACCCTGCGAACAGCCAGACAGGGAGAGTCTGAATTTGTGCGTTACAGTCGGTCGCCAGCTGAAGTAACAAAGCCGGACATGAGGGGAAACGGTTCAGCTTCAAAAACAACCCGGCTGCAAACTCTAAAATAACAATAATAAAAAAAAAAAAATCCAGTCAGAAGCGCATCTAGAAAGTTTTCAAAGCCAAAAGCAGAATTTTATGTGTTGCAGCTTCTCAGCAGCCGAGTAAAAAACGTCCATTTTCACCAGCATAAAATGTAATAATTTATGAATATTATGGAATCCATGCACTTATTCTGCAGAATAAAATCTGGGATTAAACGAGTTAATGCAGAAATGTTATGTTGATTTCTGAATTTCAGAGGAGACTTCAGAGATGACAGATATCCAGCAACAAGACAATGACTGTGCTGTATCCAAGCATATTAACGGAAAGTGAAGTGGAAGGAAAAACTGTGGCAGAAAAAGATGCACATGAGAAATGGAAAGATGCTTCAAGAGTTTGTTGCAAATTCAGTGATTCAGGAGCCAATAGTAATAGTGTTAGCATTTCATTTTAAAAATGTTTTACAAGTTAAAGGTGCAAAATATTAAAATATAAACAGAAAGTTAAGTTCAATTCAAAAAGTAAATTAGAGAAAGGAAACCCCTCTAAAAGTGAAAGTGGCTTTCACTTTTGTTCCTATAATTTTTTTCTGCCACGGTTTTTCCTTCCACAAAACATTCCATTTACATCTTAGGATACCTATGTCCTTTTCCATATTAAAACTCAATCACCATAAGTCTTTACTTCTCAGAAAATTTCACATTTTCAATTTTAATTACTGAAATAAATTAACTTTTCAATGATATGTTAATCTGTTTGCACAAATAAGTAAATAAATCAACAGTTTGGTGTCTTGCATGTTTGTGAGGATGGGCATTGGCTCCCCACGGCCCCCTCTTAGGAGCACCACTGGCAATAAGCCCCAGTGCTGCAGGAGGGCTGCGTGTATCCAAATTAAAAACACACGTTCCCCGTTATCACCCTATACTGCAGCCAGCATATAGCAAGGAGTTAGCAACAATCCACATTAATCAGGAACATTCATTCATCATATATATCATTAACAAGCAGGCCACCGTCTCCCTTTGCCAAAGCTGTCAGCGCGTTATTACGCACGAAAAGTGCTTCGAAATTCAGAAATAAAGGATGCAGAAAAGAGCCGCCAGGGGATCTTTCCGATCCAAAATGTTTGATGGAAAAGAGTTATCCCGCCAAAGCCAGCGGAGAGAGCGGACCGGGCCAAAATGTGCATAATAAAAACGAATAAATTCATCCACATCAGAACCGCACAGCCCTAAACGCCCTGGAGCGCCTCAGATTAAGCTTTCCCTCCGTTTTCCGGTGAAATATTTAAGCTTTAATAACGCACACTCAGCAGCAATTAAGGTGAAAGTTTTAAAGCTTTCTGGTGCAAAATAGGGCATTACGCATGGAGGCGTAGAAGATCCGTGCAAACCCAGGCAAAGCTTTCAAAGATAATGAATTAATCCCAACAAAAGCTGCGAATTCTTTGGGTGATATTAACCTGCAAGAGACACACATGAGAATTGCATGCAAACTGAATTAAAACTGCACACACACAAGAAAAGCCACGTTAGAAAAAGCTCCTGGTTCGGTTTAAAGTCAGAAGGATGCTGAGCGCAAGCAGTGAGCAAGGTGACAATGTAAAATCAGCCGAGTTACCTTGAGGACATCACATAAATGCCACTGAGAGGAAGCAGCGCTAGACATCACCGCGGATCTCCGCAAAAAGACAAAGAAGCCCGGCGAAAATGAGCAACTTGTTTGAAGTCATTAAAAAAAAGAAATCGGGGCAAAGAAAGAGGACGAGATGCGGGGCAATGTCACATCTCAATATTCCCACTTTGTTCCATTGCGCAGGCTCGTTTTGGAGAAGTGAGATTTAGCGAACAGGAGACGGATTTAGAGAGAAAATCCCTCACATTTATCTACATTACACAGACATTTTCAACAGGAAACAGCTGGGGCAGCGTTTGCCTCCTCCTAGTTCTAAGTTATTCATTAAGGATTTTGGGCACATGGTCAAATAACGTCATTTCTCCCCCCTTTTTTTTTATTCTTTCAGTGAACGGGATGCAGTCTTGATCTTTCTCAGACTTGGTTAGACAGCAGCAGCAGCAGCAGCAGCACCTAACAGAACACCGTGGTTCTGGTTTATCCCCTGAAAGCTCAGGAGTGGGAAGTTAAAGACAAACCAAAGGTGATAGTTTCACTTTTACTGGTTGTGCGCAATCTGGTGCCACGGAGTCCAGCAGTAAGTTCGTTTAACAAGAGAACTCGGTGATAAAGTACGATTTTTGTAGCAATAAAGGGGAAAAAGTGAAGTCTTGATCCTTTTAACTTTGTGGCAGAGGAGGATTTCCAGCTTCCCTGCGCTCTGTCACGGTGATTTATACCCCTGGGTTTCCTTCTCTTCTCCCTGATTTTCAATCAGTCCGTGTACTTGGCAGGAAAATGAAATATAAAATCACTGGCTTTCAAAGAAATTCTTACGCTTATGACGGGGTTTATGTAAAGTCTCTCCCAGATAGAGACTCGAAATGTTTCCTGCTCTTTCTGCTCAGTCAGATTAGACAGAGAGCGTCCGCAAACATTGATTTTAAAGTCGTTCTCAAACAGATTTAGACCTGGACTTTGACTGGGACATTCTGTCATACAAATGTGACTGAATTGCTTATATTTGATGGCTGAAAGGTGTGCAATAATGCGTGTTTTGGTGTCGATCAAATACCAACTAAATAAGGTTTTGGTGGTTTTCTTTATTTTTGGATTATTTTGTTCGAACCTCAAACAGAATTTAGATAAAGTTTATAGGTGTCTACAAAACACTTTAAAAACATATTTACATGATAAATGGAAACGGTAGAAAAAAAAATATTTGCGTGCATTGTTTCCAAACAAAGTGCAAAAATTACATTTGAGGAAAAACTCAAATCAAAAACTTTACGGTAAAGTTGAGAAATTAAACTGCAGAACTAAAATAAACTAAAATATTGATCTTATGACGATAGGACCGATATGATACTGACTTGGTATTGATATTATCGATATTTTAGATCGATTTCCAGTAATTACTTTTTAGCTGACGAGCTTCCATGTTTATGCTAAAGACTAGCATCCCCACAGCATGATGCTGCTGCCATGAAGGAAAATAAACATTTAGGCATCTGTTCTTCTTCTAGACTTTGCTTGTAGTGTTTTTAATTTGAGGCGTTCCATGTTTCCGCTGATCTCTTATGCGCACAACTGCTAGCTGCTGCTAGCATCTGAAAAGCTCAAACAATTCCTGAACTATGACCCCAAATCCTAGAAGAACCAAAACGAAGGAGGCTTCTGGACCAAAAAGCAGAGACTCCAACGTCTCTGTGCCCGGCTTTCTCACCCTACGACCAATCAGAGATTTAAAGTTGAGTAGCAAAAGCAAATGAGGTGGATTAGCAGTGCTCACTAACAACTGATGATGTTGTACAAAATGTGATTGTGAAAAATCGTCTCTGCTGGCTTGAAATCCACGACGATTCGTTGAAGATACGACATTTAATTTAATCCCACTTTGGGATAAATGAAGTATTTCTGAATTGACTCGGATTTTTCAACGTCTGACTCCTTTCCCACCGAGCTGAAGCTCATAAGAACCACGATGCGGCGTCTATATTTGCCTCCCCTGCCGGATTGCGTCATTAACAGGAACTGCTTGTTCCATCGTGGAATACAATAAGGATGCTCCTCTGAAGGACAAAGCTATTTTCCTGATGACACCGCCAGCGTCCAGTTAGCTTAAAACGCTCCATCTCTGTTCTGAAACCTGATCTGGATCCCTCTGCCTGCAGTGTACTGGAAATGATGAGCTCGCCCAGTCTATAGATATTTGCTGATGAAGAGGAGCGAGGCGGGACGGGTGGGAGGGAGCTGACCTTACCTTCCCCTGCCTGCCTCTGGAGTGTCTGGTTATCTGAACCGACTCTGTGCCAAGTTTCTCTCCCTCACTCCCGCTCTTCTTTCTTTGATTGTGAGACTTTTGAACCCACTCAGCGCCACCTCCAGCCGTCTTTGGAGACGACCGCCTCAGCGAGCTCAACGGCCAAAGAAAGGCTTGATTTAGCTTCTTTCTAGTGTCGCATAAATAATACAACTGGATGGATCATTTTAGACAAACCAAAAATGTTTCACACCGCCTCTAATTTGATTGTAATGAGCAAAACCTGTGCTCAACCTTTTAAACATGTTTTCAGGGTTTTCAAAGGCATTTTTTTGACTTTGTTGTTTTGCCAACACTGAAAACAATTGCAGGGCAAAATAAAAGGTATCAAGCCTAATAAAGTGATAAGTGTCAATGCCTTTTCCTGCTAGCTCAGCTTATAACAAATAATGAGATTAGCTGTCATAACCACGCAGGTGATACACAGCTCTACATTATGATGTCACCAGGTGGCTCTGAACCAACCAATCACTGAACGAATAAATGTGTGGACACACCAAATCGTTCTCCAGCTGAACAGGAACAAAACTGTAGTTATTAACGAAGAGGAACAATCTAGAGTCGGTTATTACGACTCTAAACGAGCGATCAGGCCTGAAATCTGAGTGTGAACCTTCAGAGACTCATAAAGACGGTTACAAAGTCGGACTTTTATCACCAGAAGATCGTTTCCGGGATTAAAGGAGGATCTAGAGAAACTCATCGCATTGATTACTGCAACAGCGTCTGCCAGAACGCTGCTGCTGGCATTCTGATTAAAAACACTCCTTCCTCTGGTTCCCTGGAGCTCAGAGAATAGACTTTAAAATACGTTTGTTAGTTTATAAATCACTCAACAGCTCAGAACCAAAAGAAAAAAAAACGTTTTTTAAAGATCTGTCGTCATTGTATCAACCTTCCAGGTCACTCAGGTCTTCTGACCCAAACATGGAGCATTCAGCTACAAATCTGCAAAACAGCCGAACCACTGAGCTCCTTTAAATCAAGGCTACCTAAATGTAATTTTTACTACTTGAATAATTTGTTACTGAATTCTGTTTTATGCTTTGTTGCTGAAACGTGTTTTACAAATAAACTTGTCTCAGAGGAAACAGTTCATCTTGTTTCGGTCGAAAAACCGAAACTCCAAACAGAAAAGACTGAGATTTGGATCCACTGTGGATCGGTTTCTGGTTCCCGCTTTTAGTTTGTGAAACTTTTCATTCCTAATTAATTTAGAGATCAGATATGGCTCCACAACGATTCCTCTGGAAATGATCTGGTACTGGATTTAAAACGAGAAACAGTCCGACTCTGAAACAGATTCATGGCCAATAAATGGGGAAACTGTCTTATGTTTAAAGAGTTAACTTACACAGAGTAACATTCTTGGTTTCAAACTGAGTTGTATCACCTCATTTGGAACCGTGTTTACATGTTAACACACGGCGATCCAAAAAGACTTGTGATTTTGTTTTTCCTGCAGCGCTAACAGCATCCCTTTGCGTCTCTGCTGCCAAACAAATGTCCGAGTCAGCGATGCGCACACACACGTACACACACACACAGGAGACAGAGAGCGAGGCCGAATGCAAATGAAAGAATGAAAAAAAAAAAAAAAGGTTGAAAACTGAGATAAAGCTTTTGCAACACTTGTGTGAACCGAAAACGAGGCCCCAGACCCGAGATGGGAGGGGCTGGCTGTAGATAGCAGGTTCACGTAAGGACACGCACTTGATTAGGAGAGTAATACTTCTGTTCCTGTTGATAATTTGGAGGGTTTTTCCTCCTTTACCCATTGACTAAAACAAAAGAAGAAAAGCGCTGTGAAAACAATGAATGAGGGGGACAGGACGGGGAATTTCTGGTGTTTTACCTTCCCAAACAGTCTGTGTGTGGCAACGCTAGCTCACATTGTTATCAAAGCCCCCTTGTGTCCTGTACATGTTTCATATGGAAGGAATAAAGGTGCGTCATGGAGCAAATGCAGAAAATGGGGTGCTTGTTTTGATATGCTGTCTTTCCACAGTAACATTTAGGGGTCACAGGATTTTGGCAAAACGGACAGGAAAATCTGTGGTGCCTGCTGATGATCAAAACCCACATTTTCAGAAACTGTTAACTGTTTGTGGCGAGGCTTTCAACGAGCTAAACTTTAAGGCTGCACCACCCTGTTTTACTGGTGATGAAAACAAAAGCAACGTGGACTGGATTTAATGAAACTGTAGGTCTGAACTCACGACGACTGTACGTTAACAGCGATGACAAAAGTTAACCTGCAGTCACTTCATCTATCCGTCACTTGTGGACAAAACTACAACCTAGTTTGACCCTCTGCTCACAGCTTTTGCATGTAGACTGGACATCAACACTCCCATAGCCTGTCAGCAACTCTACACTGCAAAAACACAAAATCTTACCGTGTATTTCTAGTGCAAATATCTTAGTACACTTAAAATGGGGCAAAACGAATGTTTTCAGAAGCTTGTTTCAAGTCAATGATTCCTTAATATTGAAAAAAAATCTAGGAACTAGTGCAAATATTAAGGAGTTATAAACTCCTATATGTTATTGAAACGTTACATGTAAGTTAGTTTTGTCTTATTTCGAGTGTATTATAAGCCTGGCGGGAATCCAGGCTTTACTTGTGCCCCCACCAGGCTAAGCATTGCTTTTTTTTTTTTTTAAATAATTGCATTTTTAAAGTGCTATATTTGGTGTTCAGGTATTAATCTTCCAATAACAGTGACAAACAGTGTCTCCCCAGTGTAACACTCGCATTCTATTGGCTGAGAGGTTGCCAGGCAACGGCACTTTTTTGTTCCAAGCAGAAGTAGAAAATGCTTTCCAAGCAAGCAGAGAGGAGATTTGATCTGAGCAGGTTTTGAGAAAGTACAGTGAATATTTGAAAGAGAACAGAAGTTTTGAGTACAAGTTTTAAAAGTTTTGATAACAAAAGACATAAAATTCTGCTTTCAGGCTGAAAATGTGTCACTCTCGAATTATGGCAGAAAAATTCCCCCATACCTTTTGCTCCTAAAAAGAGCAAACAAAGTTACTCTAATAGCGTGATGGATAAATCCACTGCAACCTTCAAAATAAAAACAATTCTTCCGCTTCCCTTCAATTTCTGAAGTTAAACACGAACAGTGTGATAAATTGTGAAAAGAAGGGAATAAATTTCTCAAATAGAAAATGCTCGAAGAACATCTGACTTCCAAGAACAGATGTAATGTGCTGTTATTCTAGTAGAACACCCACAAAAAAAAAACTACTTGTTAATGGGAACATTAGGAGCTCTTTAAAACCCTTGATATTGGCCTTGAATTTGTCATAAATAATGTTTGGGTTAGGGACCCAGTGGGTGTCGTGGTTTGGGGGCTCTGAGTTTCGTATTGAAAAGGCTTCAGAAATCATCCTAAGGTTAGTAGTTTCCCCGTGTGCGCTGAATCACAGTGGAATCTAAAGGAAATAATTGTTGGGGTTTATTTTTCGGGTTACAAAATCACTGCTGGCACAATTATTGGAACCCCTGCTGTTACCTTGTCCAGCCCACTATTACCACTAGTACAGAATGTAGTGTTCTCCTATAATATTTTACAAGGTTGGAGCATACAGAGAGAAAGATTTGTGACCATTCCTCTTTGCACAATATCTCCAAATTGTCCAGAGTCCTGGGTACTCTCTTCTCTTCAGTTCAGCCCTCAGGTTTTCAATAGGATTTAGGTCTGCGAATTGATATGGCTATAAAGAAGATCGGTTTTGTATCTGATGCAACACATCTGAGTTGATTGGGCCCCATGCTTCGGATTCTCATCATGCTGAAAGACTCAGTGATGAGCCACTTTCAGCTTTCTGCCAGATTTCTATGTAATAACTCTCGTTTATCTCAACTTCAGTAGTTGGAAACATCCTCTGATTGTAGATCTGATCAGGGTTTGGAACGGTAACTAAATACTTGATGTAATTTTTGTCATTTTAAAAGCTCAACACAGATTTGCTCTATTTGAAGGTAATGTTTTCTCATCTTTTTCATTTTGAAGAGTCCCTAAAACAGAAAGAAATGGATTACAAACCAGGCTAACAAAATATTAGCAGCATCTCTGCTTAGCTGGCATATTGCCTAACTTGTTTGTTATTGTTACCTAGCTTGTCAATGTTAGCACTTTATCTAAAAATATTAAATATGCTGCCGATAGCACATAACATATATAGAAGTTATCTTACACAACCACATTAGCATTATTTGTAACATTATCTCTAAAGTGCTAATTAGCATTGCCGATACTTGCTATTGATTAGATGCTACTGCTAGCATTTTAGCTAACTTCTATTAGCATAACAAATAGTTTGTTATTTTTAGTTATCATGTTATAGTTACCTAATTCTAGCATATTAGCTAATGTGACTTTAACATTATAATTTATTGACAAGAAAATCCTGATGACTTATGATTGATAATTTAATCATTTTTAATTTAAGTTTTGCTTTTGCGTGGTTAAATTACTCCAAATAAAGGTAACAGAGCTTTAAATTACAAAGTTGATGAACTCTGAATGGCCCCCTTCAGAAATTTTAAAGAGTTTACTTGCAAAACTTAATAAATAAACTTAAAATACAGTCGTAATTATTAAAGAAAAAATATATTTTTTAGTAATAATAGAGCTGTAGTTAAGAGCTGCACTGCTGATTTTGTAAAACACGACTTTAATGTAGGATTTTTTTGTTACAAAGTTTTGTTTTTGTTTTATGGGAATGAAATAAGACAAACCAGAAATAATTCTCACCCGTTTTCCGTTTCCATATTTTGTAACCCAGTAGATTCACTGCAAAGTTATTTATTTTTCTTCTAAAATCTACACAATACATTATGAAATGAAAAAGTGGAAAGATTTTCTCTTGCGTTTGTAATTTTATAAACATAATAGGTACATAAGCATTCCCACTCTTTGGTATTGCACTCACAAGTGACCTCAGGGGTAATTTGATGCAAGTCCAATTGTGGTAACTTTAGAGATAATTTGGGGCAGAAAACACTTATGTAGACATAGTCTCACAATTCACAGTGTACATCAGAAACCAAGCAATGACGTCAAGGAAATTTTCTGTAGACCTCCGAGACCACAATATATTCAAACAGAAATCAGGCGAAAAATACAGAATATTTTGGCAACACTGGATGCCCCAAAAAGCACTCTGGCCTTCATTATTTGGAAATGGAAGAAATATGAAACCGCAAGGACCTTCTGAGCAATCCAGGTGAAGGGCCTTGGTCAGAGAAAGATGGCGCACGAGGGTTCATGTAGCGACAGAAGGACAAGAAGAAGAAGGTCATCTATTGTCTGCGCACTCCACCAACCATGTCTTCCCTCACTGAAAGGTACATCGATGTTTCTCTGGTCTGAAGAACATAAGGAATGCTAATGAACAACTAACACCATCTGCACTGTGAAGCATAGTGGTGGCAGTATGGTGCTGTGGGGATTTTTGTTTGTGGTAACTATTGATTTTACAATCAAACCTCCACTGTAGGTCTCTGAAATTCACACACTGAACCAACAAAGATACAGCCAATATTACGAAGTAAGAAATCTGTAAATGTCCCAGTCAAAGCCTTGACTTGGATTGAATTAAATATATTTATATTTAAAGCTACAGTATATAGCTTTCACAAAAAATGTTTTTTGACATATTTGTTATGTGACAGTATGAGACAGATGATCTGTGAATAGATCAAGCTCCTCATGTGAATAAATGCACGGCTCCTGCGTTAACCAATCAGAGCCAGAGGGCGGATCTTAGAGCTGCCAATCATCCTCGTCTACGCACTGCTGAATGTGCTAATGGCAGAGAAACAACTTCCCTGTTTCTGCAGTTATCGGTGGCCATGCTAACTAGTGTGATCACTTTTGGGGTGAGTTAGCAGCAACATAGCAGACGCACAAGGGTGATTGACAGCGCAGAGACCCTCCTCCTGGTTCTGATTGGTGTGCAGATGACAGCAAGTCCATAGGGAAGGCAGAGGAGCTTGATTTGTTTTCATACATTATCTGTCTCATATCATGTTCTTGTGACATAGAGACAGTCCTAACAAATATGTAAAAAAAAAAAAAGATTTTGTAAATTAAAGTTATCTTGAAGACATAACGCTGTAATGTACAATATAAGTATTACGTACCAATCAATGTCGATAATTAAAGTTTTAAATATCTGAAATACAAACAAACTAGTGACGAGGCCTTTCCTGTTTTATCCAGTTTTCACTCCTCGCTGCTATTTTTATTTTTAAACAGTTATGAGGCGAAACCTTAAACTACTGCTTACTCAACAGGCTGTTGCTAGGTAACCAAGGAACAAGGGAGTTGCTAGGTAACCAAGGAACGAGTGAGTTAGTTGATTCCACGAGGCTTTTTTAGCTAGCAGTGAGAGGTTGAGCGGCTAAAGCCTTTCCTCTGCCTACATCTCCCAGAATGCTGGGCGGTTCTGGATGAGAGTTTAGTGGCTATTCTATCAGATGTTGTACTGATATTGATCACGTGTCTATTGCTATATATGTCGTTATTGATTTATGCTTTCATATAAGGAAGAGTGAAACCTTTAACTTCTAGTGGTTTGTTGCGTCCTGTATGGAGGAACCGCGAGTCTACCCCACACACCGACCTGTTGAAGCCTGCTCCAGGCATTCCCCTCTGTTTGCAAATCCAGGAAAGTTCCTGTGACTCAGAAACAAAAACACAAAACAAACAGATGAAGGAACAATATTATCCCCCAGTAATTATTGGCTTAATGTGGCTGCAGCAGCTAATCCGACACGAGAGCCAACATTTCAAACAATGCACAGATTCACGGTTGGGCTTTGCTGGAAATCTGCTGCCTCATGCTGCATTCAGATCTGGACGGTGGCCTGTAAGTGACACCTCTAAGCAGGCAGGGAAGAATGCTGTCTGTGCAGCTACGTGAACCAACACAGGAGCAGCGGCTTGGTGAGGGCGAGGGGTTGGGCTGCAGAGCGGGCCTCGCTTCTCACCATCTGGCACCGCCGAGACAATGTCTAGGAAAGAGACCGCTGCCAGGCCTCAATTACTGGGGGGAATAATCCAGGACACACTGAAGCAATTAGAGCCCCATATAAATCAATATGCTTTGGGTTAAAAAGTGATCTGCTCCCAACACTCTGGAGAGGCTGCTGCTTGATTTTTCTCAGAGACGGGAGCCTTTTTTTTTTTCCTGTTAAAAACCGACGGGATGATGCAGCTGTTGCGGTTTCCACCGTCACTCAGGCTGCGTCAACGGTCAGGTGAAAAGGACTGCGAGGAAGAGAAGCAGGATAAATATTGACTCTCGGCTACTGGGCCTGAGTAAACAGTTGTGAAACTGATGTTGCATAAAAGCAAAAGCTGCATAAACAAGCAGGGCCGCCTGCAGAACAAACGCGTCTCTACGCGGAACCTTCACGGCTTACTGAGAATCGGCATTAAGGTTTCAAGTCAAGCTCTGGATTATTTATGCATCAGGACGCTTCGCCACAAGCCACTGACTCCGATTATCAGCGTGTTACTGCCATCTAGTGGCCAAACAGGACGGCTACTCTGTTGTGTCTGTGCAATTTGTATTTTATAAAATATAAGAACGGCATGTCAAAGTTTTATCTAAATTACCGACTTTCTAAAAGGGAAAGAACTTGTGACGGTGTACTTGGACAATTTAGATAAAAAAATAAAAATTTTCTAGAATTTTTTTCTGGGGAAAATTTCTGTTTCAAAAGGCTAAAATATGCCAGAATATATATATATATATATATATATGTATATATATATATATATATACATATATATATATATATATATATAAAAACAACAGAAACAGTCACTACAAACAACTGACTTGCGTTCACAGTGAATTTCACATCTTCGCAACTTCACCAAAACACAAGATATTCAGCACAGCAGCGGACTAAAGTGAAGACACCGCACAGGACAGAATGGGCACTGTAAATTACAAATCTGTGGTGTTACAGGTAAGTGGATCTTAGAGTGACCTCAAACATGGTGCACGCAGAAGACAGCACCTGTGTTAAGACATCCAGCCTTCGTCTGCTTACCGTTTGTCCTTTTCTGTCTTAGTTTTTCCTTTAGTCCCTAACTGAGTTTCAAGCTCAGCTGGTGTGGCTGTAAGTGCTAATGTTGGGTTCAGTGTCTGCGAGTGCGCTGGGCCCCAGTGCCTGTGGTGGTGACATAGAGAAGAGGGTGGGGCTGCCGGAGCTGGGGTCCTCTCTTCAGGTTATTAATGCTTGCTGTGGAGGACTCAGCATTTGTTCCTATGGAGACAAATTAATAAAATAAAGAGATTGAACCATAAAGAATGTCACTTTCTATCCGCTAACAAAGATAACTGCTCACCTGTATGTGTGTGATTGCTGTGGTGAGGCCTTACTTTGGCGATAGGAGGGACCCCTCTGTAGTGTGGACGCACCGTGGGGGCCTGGGGTTGGCCGTTAATATGAAGATGAGGGTCCGATGTGCTGTCCAGAGGCCGAAACCTCTGAGCTGTGATGGCTTTGGTCTGAGGCAGCTGCATGAGAGAGAAGTGAGGGAATGTTAGGCCTGAAGCAACAAATTAGATACCAGAGTATCGATGGTTCTCTCAGCAAAACAAACTGCCATGTGACAAGAACTGTCAAAGCTGTCTTAGAACTAATGACTGGTTTTTGGTTTACAGTTGTATCATTTTGGTATTTCACTAAGTTCCAAATATGACAAGAAGTGAGTTTTGAGAGAATACCTTGCACTTCATGAGAATTTCAAGTGGCCAAAATCATAGCCACTTGAAATTGGTTATGATTTCAAATTCATAGCCGTTCTAAAGTAGGACAGCTATGAATGACGTTGGCCAAAATGATTTGAGACAAAGATCGATAAAAACCTTCAAAATATTTTACACTTCACAACATTTAATAAATTAAAAGGACTTACTGCTTGACCAGTGACCTCAAAAGATCTTGAGCGTCTTTTCTTGCGACTGGCCTCAAAGTCCATCTCGCGAGGTGTTTGGTTCTTGCTGGCAGCATGGTGGTTGCGAGGACGTGTCCAGGTCACATGCAGGCCCGGTCCCTCCCCTGTGCTGCTGGACAGGTTATCGTCGGAGGTGGCGTGTCTCAGTTCAGGGCTTGGCTGCCTGCCGCGCCGCAAGGGCAGACCTCTAGGGGGCCCCTCGATTAAAGAGAGGTTGCTTTTCTGCTTTTTGTGGTCTAGAGGAGAGGGGGCAGCAGGTAACCGAAGGACATCCACCTCCAGGGCTTTGGAACGTCGACGGGCTGCTTTTACCACAATGTTCTGAACCCCTTTAAGGATCTGCTGTCGCTCTGTACAGACATGGTAAAATAAATATTTTAGGTGAGTGATAAAAGTCGGAATGATTCATATGAAATATCTTCTGCTCGGCTTTGGTCTAAGATATAAAATATAATTTGTGCCAAGGAGGCTATTTTCTGCATCTTAGCAAAGGAATTACCAAATACTGAGAACACTGTGATGCATTAACTTGTCTCTTGGCTGGATGATTGCACACAATATACCTCAATGTATTTTATTTAGATTTTATGATAGAGCAACACAAAGAAATCCATAAATGCAGAGAAAAGTCACCACAGCCTTACCATGTTTTTATGGTGTCATGAGGGTATTAGTTTTCCGTCACCCATACCGTTTAATATCCAAGACAAAATGTGTTATTTTGGTGACCAGAGAACTTCCTTTCATACTTTTAATGGAAGCTTTCTTCTCATCGTTTTTGTGAAATCCAGAACTACTAGCTACCTAATGTGTTAATATTTGAAGTCTTTCTCCAGCTCAGCCCTCAAACTGTTCCTAGGTCTTCATGATGCTGTTTGTCCTCTAATATTCTCTACCAAACCTCTGAGGTCTTCCCAAAACAGCTAGATTCAAACCAAGAAATCAAGAAAAGTAGACTCTTGTCCATTTGTTGATTTCTGAAGGCAGATGGTTAAGTAGGTTTGTGTTGCATTCACAATCTTCATCTTCTATTTATATGTTCTGCATGTGATGTGTTGGCATTTGCTTGCTGTTTGGGACACTAAGATAAATGACGTAACTCATGTAGCTAATTTGTCTCCCCACGCTGTTTTCTAAGAACAGAACAGCTGGACATTTGAGGGATTGTTGGGATAAATGTTTCATGCTGTGTTTTCACAGAACAATCACTGGAAGTACTTTAATGAAAACAAACATACAAACAAAAAGCTTTTCTGCAGGTTTTAACAAGTCCATAATGAATACCGTATCTGAAGAAGGATCTTACCATTTCGAGAAATGGTCATATCACCCCCAGCTTCACTGCTCTCGGGTGACGAGTCCAGTTGGCTGCTGATGCTGTGCCTGAGATGGCTATAGCTTGTGAAGCTTTCAGGAGCCAGAGGCTGCAGCTGCAGACATGAGAGTCAGAGGGACTCATTGTGACCAAACATTCATTGCAGTGTTACTTTGATAATATCAGTGTCTTTCCAAAATCAAATCTTCCAGTACATTTTTACTCTGGAGATCAAAAGTTATTTCTTAAGATTTTCAAACAAAAAGAAACTCTAAAAGAGGTAAAAATCTGTGAGAGCCCAAATGAAACAGAGGGTGGTGCTGTTTAAAAGGAAAAGAACTCATCAGACTGCATTCATGTTGTTAATGTTCTGAAATCAATTTCTGATGTTAAACTCGCATATGATGTAGATGTAATACACAAAGACGGAAATATTTTAAGTGTTTATTTCTGTAAATTCATTTTATTAGGTCTTAATGTTTATATAAATTGATACAATATTAAGCTTTCTCATTTTGAATTGAATCATTGAAATACATAAACCTTTTGATAATATAATTTACTGAGAGGTACTTCTTAGGATTATTACCAGAAACAAAGCAGAGTAGTTGGTGTATAGGAATTGCTCTTACTTCTCTGTTGCCTTTGCCATTTATGTGTATCGGAGGAGGGGTCATTACAGCCGAGTTCTTTATCTGCTTGGCATGAGGACTGCTTTTAAACACCCTGTCCCTGAGGCAGAGAAAATATGAAATTGAGTCGATGTATAACCACTTGTAAATGCACATTATGAGTAAAGGATAAGAAAATAATCTCCTCTTACGGCTCAGCTTCAGGGAGAATTGGGGGTAAGGTGTGTCTGCGCATTCTGGCTTGACCTCGTCTGTTCTCTGTGAACATGTTGCGTAAGCTCTCCTGGTCAGAATCTACATCCTGTGTGTAATCGCGACCTTGACCTGGCAGAGAGATCTTTGGTAAAGATCCTTCCTGCAAATAAGAATACAGAAGACACCTTCATAATTTGTCCTGTCAGTTTAACTCATATCTAAGCATCTTGACTAATTGATTCGACATGACTGTCACCTTGATGGTTTGTCTGGTGGTCACCTTGTCCAAGGCTACAGCTCTCTCCAGCTTCCTCTCATCCAGCTCCCTCATGTACATCTCATATAGTTCCTGGAGGTGCGGTGGTACAAGCAGGCTGTGCTCTGAAACATGCAGAGGGACACATGTACATGGGTGCTATTGCCGCACCCATAAGCTAGTTTTATGTACAGGCATTTAAAGCGTTGCACACTCAGTATGGATGAGTAGCAGAAACTCTCACAGGATGATTTGTGAGTGCTGAAAACAAATCTTTAGCAACTAACATCCCGATAAAATAGTTTTATCAAATATCTTCTAAAGTGGACATCCATCCAAATGGTGCAGCGTGAAAATATTGTGTTTTGAGAAACCGAGATTATTTTCTGGCCCGAGATGAAAATTTGATTACTAGCCACTTTAAGTTGTCAAGAATAATCTTGATGGAGCTATGCTTGAGGCTGAGGCTGCCTGTACCTATACAGGGGCTGATTACATTAGTGTTGCCAGCACCAGTGTGAGGCACTTCAGAAGCAACTGAAAGATTGATCAGGACTATGCCAGTCAACCTTGACTCAAGAAAAAAATATGTTTGGATCTAAGCCCCTGTGCAGTTTTAAACATCTGGGGGGGTTTTCGTGTGTGCGGACAAGTTTTTCTATTCAAGAGTATGCCATGTCGCCACTCAAGTGGCGACTCAAGTCTTTGTGCATGAAGTCACAGGGTTGCAACTTGTAATTTCTTGTCAGGGTTAATAATCTGTGAGAAATGCACACAGCACACATGGATTTTTCAACCGATAACTGAAAAATCTTTAGACGAGTTCCATGCAAAGGTCAAACACAGTATAGTGATTTAAAGGCAAATTACCATCTATGAATTGTCTCTGCTGCTGAATGATCTCATCACACAGGTGTCTGTGCTGCTCAAAGCGCTGAACCACAAAGTTTTTCTGCCGGATGACGTTGTCTTTGAGCAGAGCGTGGGACTGCATCTCTGCGTTCTCGATCTCCAGCTCGTGGACCTTGCAGAGGAGGCCGAGGACTTCGCGTTGCTCCTCTGAACTCACCCTGCGAGGAAGAAGCTCCTCCAGGCGCCGGGCTCGATCCCGCAGCTCCAGAAACCTCTGCTCCAGTAAACCCTTCAATAAGAGGTTATTTTTATTCAGCACGGGAGAACATCAAAATGTGTTCTAACCCTAACATTTTGAAGAAGCAAACCTTCTGCTTTTGAATCTTCTTCTGTTCAGCCATGAGGGTGACTAGGTTTTCCCGAGCCACTGCTACCTCCTGGGACTCTGTGCTGTCTGGGGGAGACTCTGGGGAATCCGAATCCTTCTCACTTTCGTCTTTATTGACACTTTCCTTCCTTCTTTCTGCACGCCACTTTCTCCTGCGTTTACTCTGCTCCTGCTCCCAGCTGTAGCACATAATATATGTATAAATTGTTATAAAGGCTTTTATCGACAGTTGCAAGTACATGTTCTAAAGCTTGTAGGCACAAATATGGTCCAATAATTCTTTACTTTGAATAGATTTTCTAGTCAAGGAAATTCATAATTAGATTTACTTCACTGTTAACAGTTAATAACATGAAACAGCTACAGAGAAATACTTGCTTTACACTAATTAATTTAATTAAACTAGACCAGAGCTAGAATAAGAGTCTATTTGATTTAAACCCTCGAGCGGAGATTGCTAAAATGTGACAATCTGGATTATTAGATTTTAAATAACAAGTGTGCTCTGCAGTGAAAAGAAACAGTAGAAATCCGACTGACTCTGCAATGGTGACAAGGTGTTTAGAAGTGTCAATCTGGATCTCCAGGTTGCTGTTCTCCAGCTCGATCAGGTTCTTCCTGATCTTCATCTGCTGCCGGAAAGCATCCAGAAGCTGCTCCCTCAGCTCATCCATCTCTGCCCTGCTCTGCTGGCTGGAGTGGGCTTGGACCTCCGCTGAAAGACAGTAGAAACATCCAAAGAGAAAGAAAGAAAGGAAGAAAGAAACATGAATACAGTTTTCAACAGATGTTGAGATGTGTATTTTACTCATTTAAAGTAGAGACAATCAAATTTACCCTGGATGTTTCGGATGTCAGCTCGGTCGGAGCCGACCTGCCGACTCGCTTGCTCTGCAATCTTCTTTTTGAGCCGCTGGATTTCACAGCGGAGGTCAGAGATGATGTTTGTGTACTGAGCAATGTGGTATGACACATTTATTAGGTTCTTCTTCACCTAAAGCAAACAGTGATTGGAAACAATATGTCTGAAAAAATCCAATCCACTTCAAGGTGAGCCTTTATTAGGGTGAAATAAAAGTTTACCCGTGTACGAATGCTTTTGGCACGGTCAGCATATGTCAGCGTATTTCGAGACTCTTCAAAAGCTATAGAGGCAGGGCTAATATGGGCTATCATCACTGTTCTGCTGTTTCCACCCAACGAGTCCTGTCATTGAAATATGAGAGACATTTTTGTGAATATAACAGATAGAGTGGCTTAAAATTTTTTGTGTGTTTTATAGATCCAGTCTTAAGATTCAATATGACTAAATAATGCATCATTGTGAAGTAGAAGGAAAATTATACTTGGTTTTAAAAAATATTTTAACAAAAATTTTGATAAGTGTTGAATGCATTTGCATTTTACTCGGCAGAATCAATTCTTGTAGAAACACAAATATGCTGCACACTTTTCAGATTGTTAATTCGCAGTTCACAATTCTGCACTACTTTGTCTCGGTCTATCAAAGAAGCTTGTTTGAATTTTGTGCAAGTGCATGACGTCTTTTGCCAGGCACTGTATAAAGAAAAGGAATCTTTTCTCAATTGCAGTACCTTCAGGAGGCGAGTCAACTTGCTGTCTCGATAGTTGACGTACTTGTTGCCATTTTTGTCACTCAGGGCGTTAATGCAGTTGCCCAAAGCCAGGAGGGAGCGATTGATGTGAGCTCCTTCTTTCAATCGCTGACCTCTATTCTGAGTCTGAAAGAAGCAGAGATCGATGGGTGAGAAAACCTCTCAACTCACAGGGGTTTTTATCACTTTGTCCCTGTGACGGGGGTCAAATGAAAGCTTTCAGTAAAAGGAACAAGAGGGAGACTGGGAATAGCAAGCAACAAAGGCATCCAACTAGTACCAGGGAGATTTTATTTATATGGTGGATGCGGTTGAGACAAAACGTCAAAGAAAAGTCCAAGACTGAACAATTTCACCTCACTTCAGTGAAATACATTTTTCTTACTGAGATAAAAATAAGACACATACTTCATAAATAAATTTGGATTTAGTCATATTTAGATTAAACGAGGATTGTATCATATTTTAAAGCCAGATAAACTAAAAGTTGTTTTTGATTCTTAAAGTATATAAGTAGTTATGAAATACTTATCTGAAATAAAACAAGCATTTTGAGTGATGTCCTCCAAAACAGGAAGGCGCTACCAAATATATTGCATCTGAAACTGCAGGGTGAGTGTCAAAAGCCCTCACAATAATCACACAGCTTGTCAGACCTTCATATCTCAAATAAACAGATGTGGCTGCTTATTGGCAAGAAAAATAAAAAGGATTCAGTGAGTCTCTTTCCAATAAAAATATTCTAAACAGGAAAATGGTAATAGGTCAGTCCAAGTAAAATAGTGAAAGCAACAGATTTCTCTGACTCTCCTGAATGGATAGCCAGAGTCTCTGGACTAGAAATTTGGAACTAAAAGGAGAAATAACTCAAACCTGAGGGATGTGAGCACATTGTCCCAGCATTGACTGGATTAAAGCTAACATCCAGCCCACCAAAACGTCAACAAGGATTGTCTATGAGCATGAAGTTTCATCTAAACAATGTTTCTTTTACAGAGAATTTGCTTTGACTTTATTTTTTCTCCATTTCTGTGCAAAATGACAGAGAGAAGGTTTAACTATAACCTGGAGTCGTGTTTGTGGTCGAGGAAGCCTGCAAAACTTACGGATATCATCTGCAGGAGAGGATCAGACTAAATGAGAGGACTTACGTCATTTTCGGGATCATTTTTGTTCATAAAGTTGTTGCAAACTGCACTAGGTAATATCTGATCACGTAATTCTATATTACGGGAGTTGGCCCCTCAACTGTGATGTTGCTATGATTAAACAAGAAATTACAACAGCCAAGCAATAAAAATAATAATTACTAGCTGTTTGAGCTGCCCAATAAATTTGATGAAATGGACATATTAAAGATTATGAAATGGAAGTCGTGTACCAATGCCAGTCACTGGGAAAACTCTGAAGTATGATTCACATAGGTGTAATCAAAGTTGACACTACTGATATATGCATTTAATAATCTGAGTGGTTCATGCAGCACTTTGCAGTTTTCTTTGGAAATTTTGTCACACAACCACCACAGACTTAATTTTTTGGGGGGGAATTTAAGCAATAGCCCACCAGAAATTGGTACATAACTTTTTCACATAATTGGTGGAGTTCATGCTTTTTCTGGAGGGAGATTAGGGAGGAAATCTGAATAATGGGAGAATAATACAACATTTTCATGTATTTTATATAAAAAAAAATCTAAATGGAAAAAATAGTCCTTTTACTTGTGAAGTGATACTGTGTGATCATTTATTATACGAATCCCATTAAAATCCAAGTTACAGAGTAGCTGTAACTTGAGAAACTTTAAGAGCTATGAGTACTTTTGCAAGGCACTGAAGTCTCTCTCATAAAATGATTTTCATCTTGAAAAGTGAAATTGTAAAATAAGTCAACAGGGGAAGCTACGATTTAGATGTAGAAGAGTATACTACACAGCACTATGTTCAAGAGTAGAAGGACCTTGAATTTTGAACTTAATGTTATCAAAAGATATCTAAATACAAGCACAAAGCGACAAATCTATCTACCTGAGCAGCTCTTTCTGAGCCGGCGAGGTCAATCATGAAAAGCCGAGCAAAACGGACCTCCTGCAACACGTCACGACAACGGCTCTGCTGCTTGACGGCAACCTGCAGCACAGCGTGGGAGCGAGACGATGTCTGATTAGCGGCTGTTGGCTCCTGCGTGCGCTGCTTGTTGCCCTTCATTAGCAACTCCATGATCTGAGGACACACAAGTGAGGCAGTCAGGAGTGTTCATAGCTTTTTAACCGTGTGATGGAACCGCACAGGGTATCCTCTCACCTCCTGGGCATTGATGGTCGACACTTCTGTGATGCCTGCAACCTGAATCACACCCTTAGAGTCTTCTCTTAGATCCAAGAAACCTGAAGATGGGTTCAGCAGGTCTCTGATCATCTCATTGTAGATCTGTAAATATATAGACCGAAGTGTAAAACATTCTTCAGACAGCATTAATCAGTTGGAAGAATGTGTCTTCAAGCACATGTAATAAGAATACAATATGCATTTTTTAGTGATTTAATTATTTTTTCTCTATGTAATGTATCAATATCAAGTCAGGTTTTTCTTTTTCAGACTAGAGTTACTGACGAAAATCAACAGTTCAAAGATATTCAAGATCCGGGTATGATATTGCTATTACACCAACGTAAGAACATTTCGGACAATGATAAAATAATTGAAACCTTTCAAGACACATTCAGTGGAAAGCAGAAACAAGATCCTGAAAAGTGACCACAGGATGACAGTCTGAAATTTTAGGACACACTAATTGCTAAACTCACTCTTAGCCAAAAGCATACTAGAGCAGTATGCTGTCTTTCACATTGACATCTTAATATTAGCTATGTTATTTTTTCCTTCCTTAGCTCTCACTTCAGATGGAGTGGAAAAGAGCTTAGGGTATAACGTGATGATACCAGCTCTGAAAGGTGTGCTCAATAACACTGCAATAGGCAACTTTGAAGTTTAAATCAGATATTTCATTCTGAAATAAATGAGGAAGAACTGTAGGAGGTAATATGTATTAGTGTGTTCCTGTGCATGTGCTGTAGTGATTGCACACGTGACAGAAAGCGAGATCCAAACAAGAGAAGCAACAGACGTGTGCACTTTGCTCAATTCGTCCATAAAATGCCATTTAACCTCTTTGCTATGAGGCGGCGGCAGTAACAGATTGCTCCCTGGAAACAGCAAACACACGTCACATATGCAGTCATTTGAGGACTCAAAGTTGCAAAATGAATGCAGGTCAGAAAGCTTGTTCTACATGCAGTTTCTGACATTTTGATGGAAAAGAATTTCACTCCCACCCACTCAAAGAGAAAATAAAAAGCTACGCTGCAATAAATTTGTCCCTCAGTGTTCATAATGACAGCGTCTGGCAATGAAAACAAAAGCTGCCAAATGCAAAAACCCCTCCAATAGGCTGAAATTGTGGGAGACAAGTGCTTTATTTGTGCCACTTTGAGTTTCAGTTGAAGGTTGACTGCTCTTAGTGTCCAGGATTTTGTCATTAAGTTACTTTTGCTACACCAATTTATTCTTGACAGCCAGAGAATGGAGCAAATTCTGTTGATACTCTACGGTAAATATGGCTTCGTTATAAATCTAGTTAATATTCTATACCTGCTTCTTCAGACATGCAGGTCTCCAGAAACGGATTGAAGTGATTGAGGACAAGTAGATGATTGAGAAACAAATAAAAACGGTCCAGACAACTGAAATCTCTCAGGCTTGTCAAAAGCCTGTACAGCAAGTCGCCAGGATCTTTCACAAGCCTTGAAAATGACATTCACTTGTGTTCAGTCAACATCTGTTATGAAGCTCTGGGCATATTGGGTTGGATAAGCAATTAATCGAGATAAATTTTGTACAGACCAAACAATACATTTATAGTAACCTTTACTGAAACAATGCAGGGTTAAAATATATGAATCCCTGTTGAGGCTAAGGTAATGTCATTATATAAATGTAAAGTTTTGTTGGGGACAAGATCAGCGTTAATAATGGCAGTTATTTTTCATGACAAAAAGTCAAAGTTTGACAACAGGACAAACTCAGGTTTTGATCATGTTTAGCTCCTTAAAATTTTAAAGAATAAAACATCCGATACATGGGAATAACCAGGATACATTTTAAATCATACCAATACTATTACATTGAATATAATTATTAGTAATTAGGATTTTTTAAATACCTGACTTAATTTTAGGATCAAGATTGGAAATAAAATTAAAACTTCAAAAGACAACCCGAGATAAACTGATGACACACTTTACTTTTACCTAATTGTCAAGTTATGCTGCCTCTCAGGGCAGGACTGACCGTGCTGTTCCACAGTAAGCTTGCATACTCAGTTGGACAGTGTTTTGGTTCACTAAGTGCAGGATGTTGAATTATTGTGTTCAACATTTCTTCTTGAAAACAATTGCATGCTGATTTAACTCTCAAAAGGACAGATAATGCAGTGCTTTTGCCACATCTAGATAGCGGTTTGTATTTTTTCTTTTTATCCTTTTCACAGAGAATGCAGGTGTTCCCAAATTAAATGGGAAGAATATCACCGTCTGGAGCCCGGATATTCATTCAAGTTCTGAGGCCTGCACTTAGATATTCTCAACACTGAAAAAATACTGAATTTAGCAAAAAAAAAGAAAAAAAAAAAGAAACATTATTTAAAGGGAGTCTGTTGAAAAGCTTTGGATTTATCTTCATGTTTTAAATATTTGTGTCATTTGGGCAAGTCAGTTTTTATGCGTTTCTCAAAACTTAATCTAGATCCACCGAGAGACTTCTTTGTATTCCTTGGAAATCCATATGTGCACTAATCCTATAAACTGGGATTTGGAGCTGCACTTAAGGCACTAGTATATAACTAATATTTTTTGGCAGTGCTTAACAAATAAAAATCATTTAGAAAAGGTTTTGGGAAATGTTCAGAACACCAAAAAAGCTCTTCATTTGACACAAGAGAGAAAAAAGCAAAAGAAAAAGAAATGCAAGAGTTTCTTGCATTTGAAAGAGTCTTTTTATCTTCTTCAGTGCTTGTGTCTGAAATTAAGAGACCACTCACAGCATTTTAAAGTTATACCTCTATGACACAAATGAACCAGCTTCATTGTATCTGGTGCTGTTAAGGGAACTAAATGGACAAGTTGAGCTGTTCCTGCTTGTCTTTAATGAGGTGTGAAGCTGAGTCCAGCAGGCACACAGAAAAATGAGCATAGTTAGTCCCCGGATTCATCCACAGCTAATTACCCACAGACAAACCAAGGCAAAAAAGGGAGAAAAAACATTTCAAAGGCATAAGATGACAGAAGCAGCAGTTCAGAAAAAGCAACACAAAGAGCAAAACACTTAGTGTTCTAAGATGGGCATCAAGGACATTGTTGTGATCATATTTAAGCTTGTGATGATAGACCAACATTTACAGTTTTTCATAGCATTTGTCTTATGTGTGTTAGAATGTGTCAAATTCCAGGACTAAACTTGAAAAATGACTATTATGCTTTCTGTCCAATTCGACTGATCTTGAGCTAATTTTCAAAGAAGAAAGGACAAAGATTTTAGTTTGTAAATGTGAACAGCTAAAAGGCACATACCCCATAAAATTGCAGCTGTAATTCCAGGCACATCTACTTAGTTCTCAGGGGTTCTGAACAAATGGACATAATACTTCTCAGATTTGCTTGTATAAGTAATTTTGAAACCTATGTATTTTTCTCTTCCTACTTCCCACATCTGTAGTACTTTGTGTTACTACACATAAATAAAAATCCTAGAACAAAAATGTGTACGTGATGGTTGTAAAAAAAATTGAAAGGCCTACATGTTACAAAACAACCAACCACCAGTATTCAAAATAAACAAATGAAAGCTTTTTTGAAGAAATCATTAAATTTGTGTGTATAGTGATTTGACTAGCGCTGTAAGACAAATAAAGTGGTGTGACACCTGCATTAGACGAGTCTGCTACCCTAAAATGGGAGTAATGTATCTGAACTTCCTTGTAGATAAAGGACTTACCTCTAGATAGGACATTGACACACTGTACAGCATGTCATCACTAGTTTCCTCGATGGCACGAAACAAGTCATTCAGTGTGCGAACATAGATTCCTGGCTCTTTGTCAGTGCCTAACATGGTGTATGTCTTCCCACAACCTGGAACAAAGCATGACATTTTATTTGCTAAGTGCTAAGTACAGTTCTTACCAACTTGTTCTTGTTCTTGATAAGAACTTGTTCTCTTGATAAGAACAAGAACAAGAGCACAGACAAAGCATGAGTCTTTTTTGTTCTTGTGAAGCGCAAAAAAGGGATATAAGCCCAAGCAATTATTGAATATTTTTCTCTACAATATGTATATTCAGGGGCAATATGCAAACTGTGTGCTCCAAGGAGCACAAAGAAATTAATGTTACTTTGAAAATATCTAATCATTTTTTCCAGCATGGGAAGATTTGCAAATCTGTTATAAAGCTTAATGCCTAAAGGGAAGTATTATGTATTTTTCTATGCACACAGTGCCATTTTATAGCACAATCAAGTAACTATCTTAGCTTCAACTGTATCTGATGCCTTGAAATTGGCCCGTGTCTGACGCTAAAGATCTTTTACTTTAAGTTAAGTTACAAGTTCACTGTTGGATATTGACTTATTTTCACTAAAAGGTTGCTATTTGAATATCTTCCCTAGCTCAACTAGTCTTATCCAGCCTAAAAAGTCTTCGTAAGCCTTTTACTTCTACTACAGGCAAAGCACGACTCATTTTATCATTATACCTTTGCTGAATAAAAAAAAAAAAAAAAAGATCTCAAAAAGGTTTCACTTCATCTTCCAGCGAGAGTGCTGATTAATTCAGGCTGATCGCATAGTGAGGGTCAGCATAATAATAGATGCACTTCGAGAATAACGGCCTGGATGTCTGGCTAGGTCTTGTAGAACACACATAGACAGAGTTAAACACAAACCTGTGGGTCCATAGGCAAACACCGTGGCATTGTAGCCTGATATGAGGCCTTCAATGAGCCCTTTGGTTGTAGCTCGGTAAACCTCTTCCTGCAAATGAGGAGGAAAGCAAAAAGAAATGATGATAAGAAAAACATTAAAATGTTGCTCATTTATTTTAGCTTTACTCAGCTTATGATTCAGGTGAACTCTCTTCTCTAACTAACCTGGCTAGCAGAGAAGTCGAATGCCACGTCAAACATGTAAGTCTTCTCCCTGGAGCGGTTGGCACGCAGGATGTCATCTGGATCTTCCATAGGGTCCATCAGAACCACCATCTAATAATAATGAGGAATGAAAAAGACTCAGTGAATATGGTGTCAAAGCCCACTTTGACATCTGGGTGTCTAATTATCCTTGATGGTGTGTGTCTTTGTCAGTTACACTGTAATGCTATGCTAATGAGTAAGTTTGATCTTAATTTACTAAACTGATCATTGAAAATTATGTGACAGGAATTGCCATGGATGGATGGATGACTAAAACATTTAGATAATAGGATGTATACTTATATTTGCAACAACAGCCATTTTCATACCATATTACCTTTTCTATATTCAGTTAGACCACATTCTACACTTTCCAGATTGAATAGGAATGCTGAAAAGATATCAGTGTAAACATTAAACTTCAAAAGCACATCTGTAGTGGCGAGTGATAGGGCTAGTTATTTTCAAAGACAAATTTTTGTTCCAGATGTTTAGTAAGTTTCTAGTGAATCACTTTGTTTGCGGTGTGAATATGAAAACTGCAAAGAGACACGGTGCTTAATACCAGCAACAGTTGCCTTAATGGTTCGTAACTCTTTTGCTTGGAAGATTGCAAATGTGTTTAGTTCTTCCAAAAGTAAAAACAAGTGCATAAAATTTTCTGTAAATTCAGTCATTGTTGGTATTTATTTATTTTTTATTGTAATTGTGGTACTCCACAGTCTCTAAGTAAACCCCTTGGAGTACAGACATCACAAATTAGTCTTTCACTAATCAAAAGTTCTCTTTCTGATCACGCTGGAAGGATGTTGAATAAAAATGAAAGAACAAATAGAAAGAGAGGGCTTAAGAACCAGGACAAATTGTGATTCCCACAGTTTCCCATGATTAAAAAGGTTTTGAAACCTCAGTAAATGTCACATATAACCATATTTTACAGAAAGAACAGAAATCTTATGAAACAAATAAATTGCATATAGGCGTTCCTTTTTTTCTGATCAAAAAACAAAGTTATACACATTATGACCTATGGCCTTTCAAAAACAAAAGAAAACTGAATGTCAAACAAAAATAAAAAGAGCATCCTTGTGTCAGACACAGCCTCGACAGCACTGGCACACAGCATGTACGCGATTATGAAGAAACTGAAATGTCAAGTTGTTCTGATTGTGCTGCTTGACAGAGCCTTTGTTTAATAAAGAACCTTTTATTTTCTCGCCTCTGAAAACGGCGCACCAGAGAAGAACACTACTTATCCAACAAATACATAAATAAAAAGTAGTGATCAATATCTGTCAGAGTAGGTGCAAGTGAGACGGAAATATTACAGTTAATGGAAGAAACTGCCTGTCATGGGGCATATCATAGACAACAAGGCCAATAAAAATAAGGAAGCCTTGTGTCTTCACTTTAGATGATGCAGAATGATGGGACAGCTGGGACTTCACCTGGTGTGATTAGCTGGTCAGCTTTGTTCAGCAGCAGACCCTCAGAGTCCTCGGAGCCCTCTAACACTGAAGCACACGGCCTGTTTGATGACGCCCTAACCATCGAGCAGCTTACTTTGAAGCCTCTCAATTGAAATTCAAGAGCAGAGATTTCACTTCTGATAAACTGACAACAACGCATAAAGGCGGAGGCCAAGGAAAACTCGCACAGGCTGTAATCAGTAAAAAGGTGAACGGGAGAGGAGCATGTAGCACTTGAGAAAAAGAGAAAATGGGGATGGACTGAAAAGACAAAACGATTTCAACAAAGAAGAAGCAAAAGAGAGAAGCGTGCAGCACTAAATGGTGTTCTCATTATGGTCTTCTTCCTATTCCTTATACTTGGAGCTGCAGGGATGAATGAGTTTTAATTTAATTGCACAACAAAAGTTATGAGAGCAAAGAGACATTTGTTTTAAAATACAAGGTCATGAGCTTTTTGGTCTCTGCAAAACCAATATGCTTCACACGTAACAGCATGCCGTTGACAATACTGTTGAAATTGGATAAAAATGAGATATTAAATATTGAAACTGACTAACCAGTGCAACTTTTCAGAACTCAACTAACCCCTCCTGTTCTCTACTAAAAGTCTTGATTTTATGGTCTCACAATCACAATAAACCACAAATGTGTTCATTGTGATTGAAAAATTAAGCTTCCTTTTTCCTTGATGGCCATACAATAGGAGTATTTTTAGTGGCTGAGAAGCTAGAGCTTATGGAGAGGGGTTAGAACATTGTAAGAGGGTAAAGAAAGAACAGTGTCTTGAAATGAGGGTTAGTCATAATCAATATGATTATTTCCATTTCCATCAAAAGTATCAAATTCAATATTTGCTGAAATTGTGCAGCCCTACTTCTCAATTTTAGCATATTTCGTATAAGGTATCAGTATCCCTGAATTTCCTTAAGGAAGCTGATGAGCATGCAACAGCATTCTTACATAACTGCAAGTGGTGCAGGTATCAAATGTCCACACACACTTTTGTCTATGTGGATGCTCTGGGGAAAAATCATGTGCTACTCAGGGTGTTGATAACACCTCTGTTCCCATCTGTCACCTGTCTTTCTTGAGTTACACTGCCTCCACAGCTCCATCCGTGAACATGCACATGTAACAGCTGGTGTATAGGAAGATATAAGATCTCTAATTTTCTTAAGTCCCTTGATAAAACTCTAAGGGGCTGGCTCTGATCACATTGCTTGGATGTCTGGGAATGTGCCCTGGGGATTTAAGGCCAGGAACGAACTGACCTCACTGAAGTTTTCAGCACATGCAGATGCCCTTTAAAGTACTCTGTGTTCAGTATTAAGAAGCTTCTGAGAAATAAAGTCAAGGGTGAAGTACAGGGTTAGGACCTAGTGTTTGGAATTAACATAGAGTTAAGTCATGTAAAGGACAAGGTAAGCTGTGATGATAAATTTCCTACATGTCATTTGCTCATGCAGCTAAATGAAAACTCGTGCTATTGGACATGGAGTAAAAATGAAGCATGTCTTCTTTAGCAAGCAAATCTGAACAGGTGCATTGGCATAATCCATAACTCAGTGGATGACGGAGAACATCACTTCATTCAGAGCGCAATGGTCTAAAAATAAAAGCCATTTTATGGCCTTTGGCCAAAAATTAATTCACTTCAAGCAGTTAACTGAAAAGGTAACCTGATACCATAAAGACATTTTGTTACAGATTAAAAATCCTGTCCATCATCAAACCAAAAATGAATATTGAACACTGGCAAATACAATATTTTGACAGTGTTGGTATCCATGTTTTACTTATATCCTTTGCTATAATCAGTGCCTGTGATATGTAAACTGGTGGTAAGCAAATGCTATAACCAGTATGAAACTTGGGAGTAGTTTTGTAGAAGAAACTCTTAAACATGACTGTGTGAAAATGTTGGCTGATTAGCAACTACTACTTAACTACCCAAAAGAGGCTGATTTAATTACTTTCTAAGCTGCTCTGGTGTCTTCACAAGGACACAACTTTGCATTAACATTCAAGGAACTGAGCAACTTTATTTGGCAACTTTGAATTTTTCAAAGTTGTAATTTTGAGAAAATACATATTTTCTCAAATTTTATTGCTGCCTGTTTTACTTTACAAATTAAGTAGACAACCATTTATTGGAACAAGCATAATTTGATAATTAAACTCACCCAGGCAGAAAACATGAATGAAGTCCACTGCTGTTCCTACTCTTTCAGGAGCAGTCACTTGTTAGCTGGCTCAGGTTTCAGATTATATTCTCTCAAAGATCAGCAAGATCAAAGCTTTATAAGATAGATATTAGCAAGAGTTGTTTTTTCTTTTTTTGCTGCAAACCAGTTCTCAGTTTTTGTTGATTGCTGATAATCTTCTTTTTGTTGATTTTCTTTCGATTAGTAAACAGGTCAAGTATCGAAAAATCTAATATTTTTTCCCACCCTATATGAAACAATATGAACTGTGATTAATATTTTGGGGGAATTGAATAATAATTCAATCTATGCATCTATGCATCAATCAAATCCTTCAAGTCCATTTTCTGTTGGATTCAAAAATTATTGCCTCAGACTAATACTGCCACTCCCTGCATAAAGAAACTGTCTTTTTTTAACATGAAAAGACAAAACAGGTGAATCTATAGTCCAGATCAGAGACCCTAAAGCAATAAGAAGTGCAACAAGGTAAAAAGAGAAGGGACTTCTTGACTCAAAGCTCCAGTGCACATCATGCCTTTCATTTAGATGCAAGTCATGACCCCACTGAACTCTACCCCTGAAGCAAACAAAACAAAGTGGTCACTACATGTATTTGCACATGGTGGCTTTGAAAAAAAGCCACTCCTAAAATATTCATATACTTTCAAGAAGCCAAAGTCAAACAACAGCTTGCTTATGCACTGACATGAAACCAATTAGTGTGATGGAGTTTTCAAAACACCATAAAAACGCACTGGGGTGCGACGATGCACCATAGCCACGCCTTTCCTGGCTGATCAACAGCACCTGCTGGCCCGCTCATTAAAGCAGCAGGGATCACTTGGTTGGCCATCTTGCTGATTATAGCACCGCTCTCACCCGCCACAGATCCATAATTCAAAGCCTGGATGTGGTGCGGTTTCACAAGTCACCCAGCCCTGGGTGCTTTTCTCTGACTCCCTCCAGTGTTATGTGATAAACAGAAAATGTTGCCAACATAGGCAACAAAAGTCAGTAGATATATGGATGATTATAAAGGTGGAGGTTCATTACATATAAACAAAGGCTTGAGTCACTAATAACTTGGTGGTTAGCTGCTGTCACTGGTGCAGCAATGAACAAAACAAGAGACTAAATTGTTCACTTGTATTTTAGATGTGCATTTGTACTTCTTTGAGATTAACCATGAAACTGGCTGGTGACTGAAAGCTCGACTTGGCCAAGCTGAAGCTCAAAAATCTGATCTTTTTCAGATTTTTCTGACTAAATGATATTATCAGTAGGAACTGAATAGTAATATGGCATTTCATGGTGTATCATTTTTCTGTGCCGAAACAGCTGCATTACAGAATTTTTGTCCAATTCCATTTGGAAAAAGGTCCTGTTTCCAGTACAGTCTGCGCTTTCTCTCGTGTGTCTTGGATTGTCTCCGGTAGATTTTTTTTACTGGGCCAATCAGCAAACAGAAGGAGAAGTTGCAAATGATGAAGTCGATTTTCTGCGCTGCTTTAGAATTGTAGTCCTTTTGTATTTTTAGCAATGGCAGCAATTGAAGTGAACAAATATGTTCAGTCCAATATGTCTCCAAACATTGGATTAACATTAACACTTTCTTCATTCGGTTCAGCACGTCTCTCTTTGCAGTGGAGGATGGTTCTTTACAGGGCAGGCAACTTCCGCTAAGCTTCTTACCGTCTAACCGGAATATTGTATGGGCAAACATTTGCAATTGGAAAAAATTTAAAACCTCAACACAGTACACTCCTTCGGGAAACAATCATTTCTCAACAGTCCTGACCCGCTGTATGGAGCAAAGCGGGCAGGTTTATACCAGGCTAGTGTGTAACCAAGACCACAATAGTGTGTTTGAAACAAAAAGTGACTTGTGTCTTAAATAGTCCCTGGTGCAAAACATTCCGTTAACCCATAAGAGTGGCTGGTGAAAGTTTAATTCCAATCCCTATCCCAGTTAACACACCATAACTGGGGGGCTACCAAGTCACACTAACAACAGCACTTTTTAGCATAGATGTTCTTACTGCAAGAAGAAGTCTGAAAGGAACTAAGTATATACCAGGAAAGCAAAACAGCAAACTTGGTCTATTCTGAAACATGTAGGATTTGGAAATGCTGAAAGCATTTAGGAAATCTCAGAGTTAAGGTGAAGGTCTACGTCCTACTGGGCAGACATTGGTATTTTACAGCATGACCATTTAACGTTAAATGGTAGCATTAGTTTTAACAAATGGAGGATGTTTTAAACAAAACCCGGTCTGTATCAGAGCGATAGAGCCAATCTGTCGAAGTACATGCACTGCTGTCAGGTTTTATTGTTTACATTTGTGCCTTGTCTCTATGGCTTTCTTTGACTGCCCATAATAAAGCTGGAAGGGTTGAGCATGAACGCGTCACAAAGATTAAAAGCTGTGTTTTGTCCATGTGTCACATCTTAACTCTCAGGTCCATCTCTGAATTTTTTTTTTTCATCAGAGGTCAAGGGCCTTTTTTGATATCCAAGTACGTAAGTACGTTATTGTGTTCTTTGCAAGTACTTACCCTGCAAGTACAGTTAAAGGTCTGTTCTTACCAAGAACACAATGACACAGTATGGTAGTTCTCCAATTGGAACAGAGGGCATTTATAATGGATAATAAAAGAAGAAAATATAGTATTTTGACGGATAGTAAATATGCATAAATAATAATAATAATTAATAATAATAACCTGTCAATATTAAGTGAAACATTTCTAAAAATAATGGGCAAAAGTTTTTATCCTTGATTATAAAAAAGTTTAAAGTAATTAATGGTGGTTTGCCATTCCCCATTACTTTTTCAGATTTTTGTTACCAGTGTAGCAAGACTGTCCACTAAAAAATAAAAACCTTTGCTCCCTTCATAAGAATATTTGCTTATAAAATATTTATTGTTTCAATGTTTTTTTTGTATTATGCACCACTTGAAGACACTCAGTGTCAAATGAACCGGAAGGAAAAAATAGGTTTCTGATTGCATCATCAGAGACACTTGGGTAAGTCTTGAGACAGCCTGGACAATTACTCTGTAATAGTCCAAAATACCTTCTTTGATCAGTATGCATTTGCTAGGTTTTCTTTTAATTTAAGGGTAATAAGGGTCGCACAAAAAATAATTGTCACCTGTCATTCTGTCAAAAATGATGGTTTATTACTTTGGGATTACTTTTTTATTCATTCTTACCAGGGGCCCCAGTTAATGCGTCTGTCACTGGCTTGCATTTCATTCACAGAAGATTTGCAACCATGCTTTTACTGTTGTGTCAAGAATATGCCAAAGAACAAACAGTCAAGATCACAAAGCCAATCAGGTCCTAGAAGTAACCTGGCAAGGCAACCTTTTAGCTACCCTTTCAGAAATGCAACCAAAGCTTTGGAAACTCACACTGGGCACAATTGCACTTAGTTATCTGATAGAAATGCTCAAGCCCTGCCCTCTGTGCCCTGACAATGCCACTGAATATCTTGTTTCAGAGACTTGCCAAGATTGGAGGTGTCTGTTGGACCACGGCATACCTGATACAGTGTGCCTGATTGTAAAGTCTTGTTCTTTAGCTGAAGTGACGTAGGATGTCTGGCTGTTGCGATTGAATGCCAAACTGGTGCTGTCAGACCAGGGTTGTTGTAATTCCAACTCTGACACTTGATAACAAATGTAGAGGGAGTTTTAAACTTTTGTGTAATGCAACAGAAGACCTCTAAAAACAAAGAATTAGAGGAACGTTTTTTGTTCCTTTTCTTTCTACCTTCTTTGATCAGTATGCATTTGCATTATTATGTGAAACAAGAATGATTGATTAAAAACAATAGGACATAACATATATTAAGCATTACTTGTAATGCCACATAATCAGTTTCTTCTTGTTTCCTTCTTTCTTTTTGTGAGTACAAATTATACACAGGAGTTTTCAGAAATCACTCTCGTGAAGGTAAAGTATGTTGGGTTAATCCCTAGCTTTGTTGTAACCAACTCATTTTGTGGCATTATACACAAGCATTCAGAGACTGGATGGAAAGCTCAGTAACTGGACGCTGGAGTGTAGGCTGGTCGTAAGGTGAGAGGTGACTTCAAGGCCAGGGGCATCAACTACCCACAAAAGACAGAGAGTCACTCTTCTCCATCCTACATTGGGTACAGTTTCACCCCAAATGTGTTGTTATTCAAGAACATCCTTTTCAGCAGCAAATCTTGCAGTAAGAAAAGTTTATTTAGGGAGGATTTTATGTTTTTGACTAAGTTTAGGTCAACCTCTGATGGTGTATGAATAATTTCATATGTCTTGGTATTGAGGAAGACCTGCCTGGACTTCTTTTAGGGCACACCCAACTGATCAAGCGGGCACTTGAGGAATGAGCCATGCCAGGCAGTATCAGGTCAAGAAGCATAAGTGGTATGTGCTAATATCATTAAACACCATGAAATACTTGAATTTACTATTGCATAGTTAATTCCAGTGGAAAGAAGTTTAAGACACTATTCTCTGTTATATAGAGTATCGTTTTAAATGAAAGCAGGGTAGCCTTCCATGTTTTTCAAAACAGTTGATTCTGATGTTATTTAATAGAAACAGATGTATATGTATCATTTTAGAGAACATAAACATAAAATCTCTGCTCTTCCATTAATACAATAATTTTGATGACCATCACTTTTTTGATTTGTCTAGTCTGACTGTCTTCTGTTTGCTATAATAGACTAAAAGGCAGAATAAAACATGCTGAATCAGGTAATAATACCCTTTTCAGATGAAGGTGACAAGCTGCTCAACTATCCATTTAGTGCAGTGTCAAGTTAACATCACGCTCCTGCTCACATGTAATAACTGTAATAACAAATTGGTGCTGAACAGCGTGTTATGTCCAGCCTTTTAGTCCATTTTATCCCATCAGGCATAACAGAAAGGAGAATGTCAGTGTAAAACATAAAAGGAACCATTACCAGTTTTAAGACTTTTACTGCTGTGCAACACAATAGACTTTTCACAGGATTTAGGTTAGAACACACAGTGTTCTCTTCAAAATCCAGAGGCATAATTTAAATGTCAGAGCAATAAAAATAAAATAATTAACAAGCAGAGAATTTTGTGAACATTGTTCTTTGTAAAATGAACAACAGTTTGATGAAATGTTCAGACTGATTTTTATTGGGAAAAAATGCAAGTCAAATCACACTGACAGTAAGGGTAAAATGAAAATTTAGGATGTAAACAAAAGTTACCATGTCTAAAAGTACCACACACCAAATTGGACATTCTACATGTCAGTTAGGTACACAAAACCAAAAATTACAACTCCATTCTGGGAGTAGGAGTTATTTCATGAATTAAAAAGGTTGAGAACCACTTCTATAAAAGGTAATATATTTATTTTATTGGCCAATGCATTCTCAGAGTCTGCAGTTTACTTCTACGGTAACAGCTTTTGTCCAAGATAAATACCAGTAAATTTACTAATCTCTGTTCTATATGGTGTAAATGTCAGAGGTGTAAAACAGACGTGGCAGCCAATCACCAGGACCGGACATAAAAAAGATATTTATGCATTTTCATCACAAACTGAATGTTTTTCAGGTTTCTCTGGAAACTTGCTGAAAAACAGCATTCCTATTGAAGCACAGTTTCTCATGTTAGCACTACTAAACAGCGAATGATAATTGAGAAGCAGATTCTAAGAGCTTTCCCTCCACAGCTCTGAAGCTCTGAGTTCATGGGTACTAAAACCCCCAGGCCATTTATTTTCCAAGACAAAATAAAGAATTTAACATACTTGCTTCAAGTTGCATTTTAATTTAGAGGTTATATTTGTACTGTGGCGAGAAAAAGTGTTTGCCCAGTAACAGAGTTTTTGTTTTTCTTGATTTGTTTCACTTAAAAGCAACACTTTGGAGCAACACTTGTCATCAAGTGTTAAATAAACTGTAATGAGTCTTTTGTATAAATTTTGGCCCATTCACCTTGGCAAAAACAAACGATTTGTGCAGAGCCTGACAGATTAAATGCTGCACATATTCATGCAGAATGCAACCCAGGGACTCTTCACTCAATGCAATTTAGAAAAAAAAACTGTTATAACTTTTTCCAAACAACTTCACGACAAAACAAATGCATCAAGAATGGGAAATCAATAGTTTCACAAGTTTTATAGGCCTACAGGCAAATGTTCTGTACTATTGGCAATAGTGCATTTGCTAACATTAGGCAGAAGAAGTTTGGCTGCACGGTGGAACAATTGGTAGCACTGTTGTCTTGCAGCAAGAAGATCCGAGGTTTAAATCCCATGGTTCTGGGTGGAATTTACAAGGAGTCCCTGGGCATACTAAGTGTCCAACCATGAATTTTAGGTTAACTAGTCTATAAAATTTCTCTTGGCTTTGTCTGCACACATGACTGCTCGTTCTGTGTCTTTCTATCTTTTTCTATTTCAGACTGGCAAACTGTCCAGGATGTACCCTGCCTCTGGGCCAATGGCTGATGGGATAGAAAGCAGGCATTGTTCAGTCCCTGGCTTTAAGGTATCAGAGTTTTACAAAAAGTTACAGTGCTGTTCTTTTGACATGATGAAGTGTCAGAATGATGGAAATATTGGTTAAAGGAACTGAATTCACTTGAACTAGGGGGGTGAGAAGGATAAAAGGATAAAAGTAGCTCTTTAGGCTCCTAAAGATTAAATGGGAAAAAATAAAAACAGAACACTAATTAATATCCCACAAAAAATAATTTTATTGTATAGACATTTTGTATTAATTCTTCCATTTCAAGATGAGCTGATATTTGTGCTAATGAAACCTTCATACTCTGATAAAAAAAAACATGTTATTATCACTGAGACATTAAATAACCCTCGTTGGGAGTTAAATCCCTTTAGATTCATAAAACAACATGTAGATGCTCTTTAGTTTGTTTTTTTTATAGAAACATAGTGCCACGATGAGTTGTATTTATTTCCTTACCAATTTTCTGTCAACACTGTTCATAAACATCAGATTTTCTTTTTTATTTATTGAAAATATTGATCAAATTTAATTTCAGTTTTCATTTAAAATTTTGTTTTTTTATTTTCAGAAAAATATCAAGTGAGCATTTATTGACTTATTTTCTCTTTTGGTGTTTTATCAGTAACAAAGAAATCCAGGTTTTACACCATAGGGATGGGACATCTATTGCCCTGCGGCTACTGCTTAAGAGGTATTAGGTGGCAGGAGAGTCAGGGAACAATGCTCTTCTTCTCATAGAGAAAGAAAAAAATAGAGTAAAGGAACATAAATATATTTTTCTACATTTTACATTACCCAGTTTAATCTTTTTGTGTTATAAGTTTTATCTAACTTAAATAGGAAACCATGTTATGCTTTCATAATGTGTGACATAACACTAAGAGGATGACATTAATACCCTGAAGGAAGTTCCTTCTGTTCCGTCACTCCTTTGGGCTGGATGCTGTCAGGTTTTACACAACTTAAAAATTGACCTAAAAAAGCTTCTGATGTTGTGTTAAGGCATTTTATTTAGGCCAATTTCTAACATACTTTAAATTAAGGATTGTGACTTATTTAAATACTGTTATCTCATCACAAAAAATACCAGTGGAAAAAGACAGTTAAGAGTGTTTGTTTGCTGTAATTGCAAAAAAAAATATTTTCCACAGATTATTGAGAAGGGTAAAAGAAATTCTAAATGCCATTTTTAAAATAAAATGTAAATAGAAAGTGGACTTCTTTTACATTGCCATTATATTTTGAGAGATGCCGGTCAGAAAAAAAAAAAATAATAATAATTCTTGATTAAATTGAAATAATTTTCACTCTAGATCTGTATATTGTGGAGGAGAAGTAAAAATTTAACTTATTTATGCTCAACTGAAAGCATAAATAAGTTACAATTATTTATGCTTAAAGCATCTCTATTGCGATCTATAGGAGACATTTCCACTTCACCTCAATAATGCCCAATTGTTGCTCTTTTCCAATCAACACACTCTAGGTTTTGTTTTATAACAGAATGTCAGGTTGGTCCTTTCAAGTTCCTAATGGAATTTGATACATAATGCATCAATGGTCTGACAGATTGCTGACCAAACTTAGCTTTCCATTTATTAAAGGTGACACACCCATGGATAGCCTAAACTTCCTGCATAGAGGTATTAAATGCCCAGAAATATTGCTCATGATTCCTCTTAAAAAGGCCCCCCCATCAGATTTCTCTATTGCAAATAAAAGAGACAACATGCTTTGTTTAGCTAATGACAGACATATATTAAACTTTCTGAGTTGTTTCCTCCTCTCCTCCCACCTGTGGACTGGAACACCTCAAAAGATGGCTAAGGGCAAAGTGTGGTGGAAATGACTCGCAGCTGCTTCAGCTTGATGGCTTTCTCTGCTCACTAGTTTTGTTACATTAGCGAGATTTTTATTGGTTGCAATAAAAATCCAGCTTCATACATCAAAACTGCTGCTGTGACTCAAAAAGGTTTTAGTTGTATATCAGGAGTGACAACTCAAGCATCTATTGTCCTTCAGAGGCCACCATAAGCTGTTATACGCTTCGCCCTGTGACCTAGACCAAGCATTTTAAAGCAGGAAGGCCACTGAGATGGACCATATGCAAGACACTCAAACAGGGACAAACATGCCCATAGTGGCTATTTTTCCAAAAGAGACTTAGAGGGATGTGCAGAGGTCTGAGGAGTCAGGAAGAGAATGCCAAAACAAGGAGGTTGAGTACGGGACAAGAGGGAAGCAAAGATTATCTGCTTTCTGGGACAGACAGGTAAGCCGGGTCAACAAATTAACCCAGTTTTTGAAGAAAGCTTAACTAAATTTGTCAATCAAAATGCACCTCTCCCTTTCTTGTCCTTATTATAGCACAGTCTGTGAGTAAAGAGGTTAAGACAATAAAGACAGCAAAGCTGTTTGTATTTTTCTTTTCCTTCTCTAATTCAGTCAAGATGGTATGCAAAAAAAAAACCACAAACAAAAAAAACACCCTACACAAAAGCTCCCCCTTCTTAATTATATTCAAATTTCTGAAAGAGTATTGTTGTAATCAGAACTCTCTACCAACAGAAGACTAAATAAACTGGTAAATAAATGGTGGTAATGTTTACTAAGTATATTTGTGCAAAAACTTTTTCCATATTCCATCATAAATAAAACTGGACTGACTTATACCCCAAAGACAATTTCTGGAGTATTGTCAACAACAAAATAAGAGACACCAGGTCCAACTATGTAAGTAAGCAAAAGGCCACTTCAAAAGCAATGTGGGCTTACCTAACATGTCATATGAAAAAGACTCATTGGTTCCATGGTACACCATATTGATGAAGTAATTCATGCAAAGGTCATTGCAGTGTTATTAGACCCGAATGAGGCTTAGGATGCAGTAAATCATGAAGCTCTTACAAATAAACTGAAAAAGCAAAAAGGTCCTCAGAGACTTGGTTCCTATTTAACAGCAAAGTTAGTTTTCAGTATGAGAACTGCTCAATGCAGCTCAATTGTTTACCACAGAGGCCTTTTTAATAGTCACAACTCATCTGCTGATATACTAAGATACTAAGAAATTATATTGAAATGGTAAAGATGGTGCAGATGGTGTGGTCATATACAGCTACACAGACTCCACAGCAAAATACGGATATGTTGAACAGTCCACCTGTTGGTCTAATGGCGTAATCATTAGTGTAATCATTTTACACTAATGGTGTAAAATGTCTGTCTTTGCACCAGAAGTGCCTCAACATGTTTCACAATCAGACACATCGTAAGTAACTTCTAATGTGTTAATCATTCAGAATAATGTCCAAAAAAATCCCAGATTTGGAAATGTTTGTCACTAGTAATAAAATAGTGAACCAATTTTAAAGCTTTTATTTCATAGGTAAAAAAAAGTGCCTTAAACATAAATAGAAACAAAAGCACAGAGTCCTGCACAGCTTACTGTGGTCAGCCCTTATATGTATTAATTTCTGCCTTTATTTTGTTGATGCAATTGTATGTATACATTTTGAATATAATTCCAAAAGTAAATTTACCTTTATATGATATTTTAATGTACTAGATTCCACTTACATAATCAGTACAAGGCACTACTGTTATTATACAATATATACAATACACTATACAATAGTGCTTCCAAATGAGACAAATTGCAACACAGGCTCTAAGAAGAAGGCACCTTGAATCTCCTTTCACCAACAGTAATGCATTCAGACTTCCTGCAACTCTACTTTGGACACAAGGTGTTTTGTGCTTCACAAAGGCAGAAAATGTGCCCTAGATGTCATAATCAAGACTGTAAAATGTTGCATGCTTTTTAAACCCTTGCTGTAACCCAGAATTGGTTTTGAACACTCTGCCTTTATGCATATACTCCTGCCTGTTTCAATGGACCACATGAAGGAAGATCTTACTTAAAATCTCTGTTTTTGTTGTGAGAAAGCACTTAAATCCAAAAACAGACAAGAGCAGTGCTGCTTTTAAATGATGCACCTAACATGCTACCATCAATACCTGGTAATAACTCACATTTTATCCTGGCAGTCCAGGTTGCACAATTAACACAGGCACACATATATTGATCCCAGCCAATTCATCTGTGGTTATATTATGGCAATAATTCTAACTTTCTAGCAATTTGCTGGTTGTTTGAGAATGTGTAGGTGAAAAGAAATAGAGTTTTGTATAAAAATACTTGATTAGTCATAGTGTCATCATACAGCTGATTAGAGATACTAAATAGCTGGACTTGGCAAAAGGGTAAATAGTATCATGCTAAAGTATTCATAACCCTTTAACTTTTTCACTAGTGTATTCCAATGGAATTCCACAAAAGATGGCATAATTTCAAAGTTAGTCAAACAAAAAAAAAGCAACTCCTGAAACTAATGTTTGTAATTTGAGATAAATTGTTGGTGAGATGTCCACAGTTTCAGGTGTCTCATTCACAGAGTTGACTAGCCTTATCTCTAAGAGCCTAAGTTTAGCCTCTTAACTACAACCTCTCACTTCTTCTCATGGCGTTCTATAATATGGTAGAAAAGAAAACACTGTCTGAGACTTCAAAGTTGAAGCTAGCAACGTTCTTAAGCATAAACCAAAAAGAGGGCCAATTCACACTTGTTCTTAGTGTGTCCGATTCTGGCCCACTACAGTAAACTGATGTCGAAATGATATTTTGAAAGAAATATGAAGGATTTAGTTTTACTTATAATTTAAAGAAAACTCAAACAGCCTGTCTTTAGTCTTTTTAATGTCTCATTACCAAACACGCTGATCAGTGTATTGCTACCTCAAGTTCATTGTGTCAGAGAGGTATATGAGGACAGATAAAAACATAGCAGCGTGAGTCCTTGAGGCTGTCCGGTGGGGGAAGACGCAGAGAGAAAAAGAGCAGGTGGCAGAAGGCTTAACCTGAGATAAATCCCTTCAATGAGCTCATCTCCGCAGACTTAACCAGCTTTGAGTTGTCTGCTTTCTGCCAGTACAGCCAGATATGGCTACTCCCATTCAGGCAGCTAAGTCAGCCGCCAGCAACACGGCTAATCTGTCTGAGCGCAACCCGCAGGCCATATGGTCTTTGAGCGTCTACTATCTCACAAACAACTTAATTACTACAAAATATTGTACGTTTCTAAATATATAGTTTAGGTATAATATTAAATGTTTCAATCTAGATATGCATCAAAAATACGTGGTAGAGGATGGTGTAAACAGATTCAGCTTTTAGGTATACTTTAATCCCAATAAATGCTCATGTTGATGCCCCCCTTCTTCCATTCAGGTGAGGACAGCTTCTGTAAGCCTGTTGGTTAAAAAAGTCCCCCTGTCACAATAACAAGTGCGCATTGTAAGCTCCACTAATCCTCTGCTAAGAACGTGCCAAACTGGGCGTGATATAACACAACAGAAACCACTCAGCGTGACTGTCAGTGTCAGACACTCTTCAGAGGAACAGTTGAAAAAACCCATTTACATAGACATTCATAAAAGCATACATAGAAAATTCCTCACTGCCTGGAATTAAATTAGACTAAACTTATCTCATTTTAAGTCTGTCAGGATTGCTAAAATATTATTTTTTTCCATTTTTTAAATAACAGACTATTGACATATAAAGTAAAAAAAAACTAAACAAAACAAAACATATGGCTTTATTAGCTTCAGGTAAATAAATGATTTTAGAAAATTTGACTGCGCTAACTTCATACTGTCATGTCTTTTGATAAGCAAGTTCAATTGATGGCCACTTGTTGACGTCACTTAAAGTAATACCTCAGGCATAATGCTTCAAGGTGTGATATTTTGGGGGAAAAAAAACAGCCATAGAAGAAATGAAAAAAAGCCAAAATATCAGAAGAATTATCGACCTCCACAAGTGGATCACCATTGGGGACAGTCTCCAAACACCTGAAGGATCCATATCTATCTGTTTAAACAATTATCCTGAAATATAAATCCTGGGAATGCCAAACCATTACACTATTCAGCTGGGGGATGGTTTCTGCCTCCCAGAGATAAACATGTCTGGGTGTGAAATGTGTGAATCGACCCCAGAACAAGACCTTGTGAAGATGATGACTGGCTGAAGATGGTATGAGAATATCATTATTCACAAACGCTGTCTAGAAGTTGCCATTCCTCCAAAAATTTCTCCTCGGTTTTTCAAGCAATGTCTTGTCTGAAGAAACTAAAATGCTTAGTGAGTGTTTGGCCTGAAGTCTTTAAGCACCATTTTGTACTGTGAAGTACGAACAGGGCAGCATCATGTTTGTGGGCATTTACTGCAAAGTGCATCTGCATTTTAAAAACAGATGGCATCACAACAAAAGAACATTCTGTGCAATTATTGAAGCAACAACTCAAGACATCAGTCAGGATGTTATAGTTTTGTCAGAAAAGGGTCCCTTCAATGGACAATAATCCCAACCATTACACAAACTAGCTACAAAGCGCTTTTAAGATAACAAACTCAATTTAGTGAAATGACAAAGCCTTAATTGCAGTCTCATTAAACATTGTTGGGGCAGAGGAGAAAATGTGTGTGTGAGGAAGGTGCCCTTACAAACCTGGTTCAGTTACACCATTCAGGAGGCAATTCTTCCAAATAGCAAGAAAATACACATAAATTGATACTTTTTTTATAACAAGCAAAAATGATTTAATTTAGTAATCCTAACTGACCCAACATAGCAAAGGATTTAGTCTTGAGTTAATATCAGACAGTGAGAGATAAAAATAGCAACAAGGTTTCTTTATAGATTGTATGCAAATGTCTCTTTATAATATGGACTGTGTTGTTTGGGAAGAGAATCAACCCTGCAGCATGTTGCACAGGTAACAGAGGACAGCCCTTTTTTTTACAAGATGTTGTTGCTTGAGCTAAAGACAATAACAAAGCCCTGTAATATGCGGTGAATGGGTGGGGGTGTGGGGGTAGTTGTCAGCACCATGGCTACAACCCTGTTGTTATGCTCTAATCCCCTGAGTCCAAGCCTGTTATCGTGATGTCATGGCAGGCAGAAGTGCTGATGTCGTAGGTAAGAGCAGGTATAATTGAATTACACCTTACAAACAAGTTAAATCTCAACCAAACAGATTATCTCTTTCGAGAATTGGTTTCTAGCCTTGTCTTAAAAATAAGAGCAAAAACTGATCATCACACCACTGCCATCCGTCCACTCCACATTTTACTGAAGAAGGGATATTATGTATTTTCCAGGCACATGGTACCATTTTATAGCACAACCAAGTAACTATGTTACATTCTGTTGCTATAAAAATGCTGCATACAATAAACATAACCAAAAAAAGTTTAGCACCTTAAAATTGACTTCTGTTTCTTTAATAAGCTCCTGGTCTTTCCAACACTCCATTACGTCACTACAACAATGTGCCTTCATGATGCTGTTTGCTAATTGATGCTGCTGCTTGTCTAGTGGAACTGAGTGAGGTAGAAACAGGCGAAGGGTGCCAGAAGCAGCTTTGTGTAAATAGGCGGCACTTTGTATAAGCAACCGTTTAGGCACACCAAATGTTTGCCACAGGAGATTCAAGAATTTCTCAGACATGCATGACAAAGTCAAAGCAACATTCCAAGTATGTTTTTGTTGTGGGAATATCATAACAACATGATACAAAGCTCATAAAGGTGAATTTTAAATAATACACCCCCTTTAACCAGCAGTGAGGCATTCATGATATCAGTTTTGTATTTGGCTAAGAAAAACTGCTAATAACCAGCGTTCACAGACATGTTTTAATGAGTGAGGAAACACCTCTGCATGTTATCAGTCTAAATCTTCATTAGCTTTGGCACTGCCTTCATCATCATTCCAAATGCTGCTAAAAGGTCCCCATGGGGATCTGGCTGAAGGTAAAACCTAATGGTGAATATGGGTCCTCATGGAGTCTGAACATATGGCATATTTGTCCAAGATCACATGCTCAGTAAGTATGCTTTGTGTTCACATACATGTCAACATCATTAAACCAGTAAAAGTGCATTTATTTCAATATTCACAATTCTAAAAGTGAAATTACATGGATTTTTAACACACAGTGAGATGTTTAAGTTTTTTTCAGTTCATGCAAGCAAAATTAAAAAAAAATAGTTTCTGAGAAAATCTGAATATTACACGACTCCATTGAAAGAAGGACTTGGAATACAGAAATGTTATGATCCGTGTGGTCATGGGGTAGACTGCTCACTTGAGAGCTATCAAGCAGACAGTCGTTAACGCCACTATAAGAAAGATGAGCATATATGTTTTTAGTATTATGAGCTAAAGCACGGTTCATAATAAATTGCTCCCAGTTTATGATAGAAACTGGAAAGTCATTTTGCCTGCTCACCATTTCACAATTTTGCATTTCTGTTAATTCTGCACCTGGCTTTTTAAACCACTAAAAAGAGCCATTTAAGCCATGTTAGAGGACTCTTTGGACCCACTTCGAAATGTTACATAGAAAAGTATTAAAAGACGATATGAATTGAAGGTTCAAACTGACACCTTTGTTGGTTTTTCTTTCAATAAATAATGTTTTGTAATTTTTCGATTAAATATGTGCCCTTTCAATAAACTTTAACTTGTAAAGAGAGAAATCAATCTTAAAGTGTGTTGGAGGAAAAAGAAGCACATACACAGCTGTTACAACATTCGTTTTTTGATGAGTATGACGTATTATTAATTTTTTATAAAAAACTGGCTTTTGTTTGTAATATTGACTGACTTTGCTTTTTTGCTTCTGCTGCCCTAGCTTTTTCTGTCAGATTTTATTTTTGAAATTCTGATTCAGCATAGTGTTCAATATTAGAAATGCTCAACAGCCCAGTCGTTGCTGATATAAGTTTACCAAAGACATTCAGAGTGGTGACACATTTAGATGCTTAGATGTTTATGGAATATATTTTTTTTTTTCTTACGTAGCTCTAAAGGTCATTCTCACGTCTGCATTCACTTACAAAACAAATGTGACATTTGAGGTTTACAAAAGTTTCAAAAAGAGCTGCCTGGCTTTCGCCAGGTCCCTACAGATATCTTATCTCTGTAGGCTCATCACATGCAGGACGGATGAGCAGGAGACAAAAAAGAGCTTTCTCCCACATAAACCAACACACCAACCCCATCAGCCACACCAGCACTAAGAGATAAGAGTAAATGATGGCCATCTCACCTGGTCGTCCACTCTGTGGGCCACAATGGTCGCTCCCTCCTCTTGCTCTGCATCACTCAGGGGTCGAATCCTCAAAGCAACCTATGGAAAGCAATATGAATTCAGTCATCCTTGAATTTCATTGACACAGCGAGACCCAATTTACCAGGCCGAAACCTAATAAGCAAGTAATAAACCTGAACCATCACTCAAACACAATTCCTTGTTTTCAAAGGATGTTTTTGACTATGGCAAGGGTGGTTTTTCTTATAAAAATAGACAAGCTAAAGTACAAATTTTTAATTTCACACTAAGAGTTGCTGAGAACTAAACAATAGACTAATTCAGAAGTCTATTCATAGTGAAAGTGTGACAAACAACATGGAAAGGACACTAAAGGTTTTCAGTCCATCTAAAGAATATTTATGAAATATTTACAGTATTTACACATATTTTAGGAATATATCCTTACCAAAATACACACCCTAAAGCTCATAATAAATTGCTCTCGATACTTGCTTTTTTTCTGTTTGTTCAAACTCTGGCAATTTACAACTAGAAACTCCAGGTATTTTGCAGGGGTTTTTTTATAATGGATTTGTTCAGCTTTCTCAGATGATACTGCAGGGTCTTTTTCACATGTATCATTGCACATGGCAAAAAAAAAGTTCAATTTGCTCTTATCTGACCAGAGTACCTTCTTCCACATGGTTGCCATAGTTCCAATGTGTCTTGTGGCAAACTGCCAAATTAGCTTCATATGGCTGGCTTTCAACAATGGTTTCCTCAGGGTGCTCTTCCATAAAAGCAGTTGGTGAGTCTGCAGATTCTCCCACCAGAGCTGTAGATCCTTACAGCTCTTTTGGAGTTACTATGAACCTTTAGGCTGTACGTCTGTCAGTTCAGGTCAATACTTGCAGTTGTGCAATTTTCTCTACATTATTGATGAACGTTTGAACACTGCTCCGTGAGATGTTTAAATTGTGGGATCAACCCTTTTGATCTCAAGAACTTTTTACTTAGGTATATCAGAGCAAAGAGCAAACTAGACTTTTTTATATGTTTTTCGTCAAAAATAGTCCTTTCTACAATTCCACAATTACATTATATCATATAAAATCCAAATAAAAAATATTGACATTTCCATTTGTAAGGTGGCAAAATATGAAAGCAATGAATACACTTGCAGGTTATCTGTTACAATTAACCAACAGGCTTACAGCAATTCCTAATCTGGGAGATTAGGAGGTGCTGTGTTTGAGTAAGTGGATGTGGCTTAATGTGATAAGAATGTACTTTCAAATTAAACACAGCACTGTGGCTATAGATTGTAAAATATGAACACTAAATTAGGCAGATGCAAAACTATTTATTGAGAGAATTGTAGAATTACAAGTACTGCATCCTAGGCTTGGGCAATTTTAAGAAAACCTGATTCTGTTCAACAAGCTCTAGATCATAGGAGGACAGTGGATGTCAATCCAACTGGCTAAATAAACAAATGGTGCTTAACACAAATGGAAATGGTATAGCCAGCCAAATGTTGCATGCAAGCAATCATATGTGTTTGCATTATTTCAGATAGTAATATTACAGCAACAACTACAATATGATATATTGTACAATCCAAATGCATTGCAAATTAAGCTTAGAGAATTAGTGGAGGAGATAAAATTTTACGTTTTGTCAATATGTGATCTCAGGATACGAAATGTGCTGCATTTGTGCTGCAACGTGTCTTATAATAACGCCAATAAGGCTGGTATATCTCATATTGACCAAGGCACCAGATGGTCATACTATGGCTTTTTCTCCATCAGCACATTGTGGAAGCTTTATTACATGCTGGACAAGAGAGACCAGGCAGCTGAAACAGCCACCTCAATAATTCAGGTGTGCACTGCAGAACACAGTGCAGGCTGAGCGAGTGGAAATTGAAGAAATAATAGCAACAGTGGATGACATTGGGAGGTATAATGAGAAACAACAGGGGAAAAATAGAAAAATACACAGTGGCCACATTGGTCTGTAATGTAAATTGTTAGTTTCTGTTTTCATAGGTGATGTTTGCTGTTAACAACACCACCTCAATGTCATTTATTGGGATTTTATGTGAGTGGGCGACTCAAAAAGGAAGAAAATAAATAGTTTTTAAAGATTCTTACCAATAAAAATCTGAAATTGTGATGTCCATTCAAACCTTCTTGACACTCAAATTAAACAAATATTAAAAAAAATTGCAACGAATTGCCTTTACAGGTTACTTGATTAGTAAATAGAGTCCAGATTGGCGAGAAGACAAAGGAACACATCAAATAAGTCAGGGATAATGAAATGGAGAAGCTTAATGCAGGGCTATTTTTTCACTTCATCAATAAGTGGAAAGTATTTTTTATTATTTTTTTTTAAATAGAAAACCATAACCAGTCCCATTCGATATCATCCACAACTATGCAAGGTACACAGTAAACATGTCTGGAGGTAGAAAAGACATGCACTGCATGTGGATCACAACTAACAATGTTCATAACCTTGAATATACAATGCCAACAGAAAAACATGTGGTGACAGCACATGTGTGGATTCATTTCTTTAGCAGAGTTGATTGGTAGATATATGGAGCTAAATATTAGACAATCTGGGGAGAAAACCCACAAGAGGCTGCAAAACATTTGCAACTGGGGCAGAAGTGTAAGCAGAATAACAATTCTAAGAATACAGCCACAGCAACAGTGGAATAGTTTAGTTTAGTTTAAACTATATTCATGTGTTAATATAGTCCAGTCAAAGCAAAATTAAAATGATATTCTATGATAAGACTTGAACGTCTTGCAATGGTATATACACACTTTTTTACCTCAAAAAGGTGGAATAGAACTGAACGCCATACTTTTTAGAATTCATAATACAATACATTTTGTTTATGGTTTTAATGTAGAAAAAAAAAGATATGAAATTCAAAAAGTATGCCTACCTGCGCAATTCACCGTTTAATAAAGTCAAACAAATGTCTAATAAGATGACCATTATATATGCATCACTCAATTTAATTATTAGTGCAATGAAAGCTACACTAGAATTATTAAAGATGTCAATAAAACAGGAAACATTTAGGCCTAATTCGTAATACATTGCTTTTTTCATATTTGTAATGAACTTACTTTTTAAGTAACTTGTAAAAAACTATTTAAGTTTAAAGACATTTTTAAACTTACAGTTAGTTGTTGGTCCTTTGATTCCCCTGTGTCCTTCATGTTCGCTTCGGGTCCAGGTGAGGGGAACAGCTTTAACACCGGACGCAGCACTGGGCCACCTCGTTCTGCGTTGTGGGCAACTGCATGCCACCTTCCCCTAACACCCTCAAGCACCACACGCTTAGAGACTCTCTGACTAATGGCTTCTGCTTTCTAATTATCCCTGACAGTCTCCATACACTTTTTACACGCGTAGCCACCAACCTAACAATGCGTGGTCGCTACTTTTTCCCCTAACACGCGCTCTATCCTCCTCTATGTTTGTTAAAGTAAGTCGACGCTCCCACTTCTTCTCCTCGTGAATGTTGGATTTCTGCGCAGCAGCTTGGAAACGCAGGAGAGAGAGAGAGAGAAAAAAAAATCATCTCCCTCCTGTGGAAAAGAAGAATGAGTCAGGTAACGATAGCAGCACTTCCACCTGCTTCTTTCCCCTCCTCTCCGCTGCCTGCCTTCTGCTGCTGGGTTTCAGTCTGTGCGCGTTTGTTTCTTTTGCGTACGTGCGTGTTGTCCCTGGAGACCTGCGGCGCAGGCGTTATCAAGGCAGCTACGGCTACTATAAACAATAGTAACACACTTCCGATTGTAAAATAAAACAGTCCGATATTTTCACCATTTTACTTGTTCGTTATAAAAGCTCATATATCTCAGAATTATTACTCTCTATGTCATAATTATAAGGTACTGAATCATAATTATAAGATAGAGAATGTGCAGGGAAAAGTACTTTTTTTTGGATTAAAATGGTTGCAAACTCCTGCAATAGCCACAACTAAGACCTGAATCAAAAAACCTCTACAGCAAATAAAGCATGCCAAACAAATGGAAGTAGACTCATTGAAGAAAAAAAAAAAAACTTTTATCTCAAGATGGACAAAAACAAGCAGTAAATGAAGTCTGGAGAGGATTTCAAAGCAATTTCTAAAGCTGTGGGAGTCCAGTGAATCACAGTAAGTGCCATTTCCCAGAAATGGAGAAAACATGAGAACGTTGTTGAACTTTAAGCTTACTAAAATTACTGTAAGGATGCATCAACAACAACTTATCCAGGAGGTCACACAACAAATACAGCACTGCAGGCCACATGGTGTTCATGATTCAGTTATAAATGTTACTGTTCCTGCTGTAATAGTGTTTAAATGGGCTGAGCTTGTACAACAGTTTCTTAGTTTACTGACCACTCAAGGAGCGTTCACTCTTGATTCTTAGTCACATACACACACACACGCATTCTCGTATCATACGGTACACAGTTCAGTAGGCAACTTGGGGTTCGGCGCCTTCCCCAAGGTCACATTAGTGCATGGTGAAAGTTGGAATCAACCCACAATCTGCCAATTATACAACTCTTCACCCAAAGGCTTTGCCATAAATATCTGAAGAATGTGTAGAATAACATTCAATTATAATAGCATAATATAACTTGTTGAATTAATTAATTTAGAATTTAATGCTTAAACAACAAGGTGAAACAAAAATAGAACCCCACCTAATGAAGAAGTTTGTTTTTTTTTCTAACATCCAACTATTTCTGGGTTTTTATTGTGCTATGTTAAAAGGCGGGTTCAGCAAAACTTTGACAACATTACGCTGACATCTGCTGGATGGAAGAGAATACACAGTGCAGATTAGTTTCAACATAACACAGATGGCCAGTTCAAGTAAAAAAATATATGACTCATGAAAAAAATCATTATTTGCTCAAATTATTTTGGACTCCTAAATTAACTTCCAACTAACTAGTTGTTAGTCTTTGTTAAATACTGAATATTCACCAGGAAAAAGCTGGAGAGCAAACTCAGGTGAAAAGTCAGATGGAGAGACCGAATCATAGCAAGGCTGCATGTCCAGATGATGTTAGCCTCAGAGCCCTACATACCTGTGCGGGTCATCTGCCTGCCATACATATGCAACATCAGTCCGACCCACGAGGCGTTTCCAGTACAATGAGAGACATATTGCTTTGTTCTAGTATCTAATAAATCTCATTCATCAGTCCTCAGTGACTATAGAGTTGATGTTCTGACATCCAAGACCATGAAAGTCCAGAAGAGATTTCCGTTGGTTGACCTATTCTCCTTAATTCTTAGATATTTTGTTTACATTGTAATATATTTTTTTGTTTCTACTTGTGTTTTTATTGTTTTTGTTCATTTAAGAGCAAACAAATACTCATCACTCAATGTCCTCAAACTGGTTTATTCAACTCACAATTAGACTTCATGTTTTGGGACACACAAAATTAAGCACCTCACTCAGTGCCTTTACAGTGTAACATGCTACAAAAAATACTATTAATCAATACTGCATGTATTAAATTCTTACAAAAAATTAGTCAATAAAATTGTGCTGTTTGAATGACTGGATTTAAAGGGGGGAAAAAAACAGTTTTTATTTAATAATTATAGTCAGAACAGCACAGCTTACCTGACCATGATCTGCATTGATTGGATTAGATATGCACAATAAAAATTAATGACCTTTCAGACCATAGAAAAAATGGTGAACTTGTGAGATATTGCCACAAAAACTAGAAAATATATAAAAATGGCACACAATTTTAAGAACTCTAAATAAAAAAAGAATAGCATGTCATTTTACACATTATGTACAAAAGTGAAGGTCTCAAGGTAGTTTTTCGGTTTCTGGAACGTAAAGCTTGTTTGCGTAAGAATGTAAAAAACAAAAAAAATATGCCCCTCACCATTACCTCCTGCAGTGTGCCTTCAGTGCTGGGTTTGTGCTTCACAACTTTCTACGCCGTGGCATATCAGGAGATAAAATCTTTCGTTTTTCAGATCTTACTTTTATGAGTTAATCTTTAAATATCCAGATGTAAGCTGTGAGAAGTCAGACACAAAAAGCTTCACAGAGCGACAAGCAGAAGAATCTTCATTTGAAAAGTATCTACTCTGGTCTTTCAAGATATTTCTGAACTTTTCGTTCAGAAATATCTTGATATAAGTGAAGCAAAAAACAATTATAGAACAGGTAATGCAATGTTAAGAAAGATCTTCAAACATATGAAAGGGTGTCAGTCAGGACCTTGAAATACAGTGCCTAGCAAATGTCCTCATACTGACTGAACTTCTTCAGATTTTGTTACAACCAAAAGCTTCAATGTAACTGTTAGTTTTTTACGTCATAGACCAATACTGTGTTGTCAAGAAGTAGAAGAAAATTGATACACGATTTTTGAAGTTGAAATAACATAAAAATAAATGAATAAAGAAAAAAACATAAATACGTTTGGTGTGTATCGGTTTTTAGCCCTGCTTATTTTTGATACCCCTAAATAAAACCTAGCGTAATCGATTGCTTTTAAAAGTCACCTACCTGCAGCTGTGTGAAAAGGAAAGGAATATCGAACAACTACAAACCACCTAAGCTCACAGGTGGATCTAGAAGAGCATCACTCTGAGTTGCAGACATCGACAGCTTAGGTTCAAGAAACTTAAGATGTCACTTATAATTTATGGCCCTCACAAAGGAGTCTTTATGGAAGAGTGGGGAGAGGAAGACATTGTTGAAGAAAGCTGTAAGAGTTTAATCATCTTCAAAACCAAAAACTTGCAACTATAATTGCAGGAAAAAGTTAACTTAGCGGGTTGAATGCAAGTGCACAAGACACACTTTACACGTTTTGTATTTGCAAAAAATCCTAACAATCTTGTATCATTTTTATTCTACTTCCCAATGAGTCACAATTTGTGTTGGTCTATTACAAAAAAATCCCAATGAAGTATATTAAACCTTTTGTTTGTAGTGCAAAACGTACATGCAAAAGATCAGGTGGCATGATGACTTTTGAAAGGCACTGTAGTGAAAAACAGCACTGTTTTTTATTATTTTCTCTTCTGGCCTGAAACCTCACAGGTCGCCCGGAGTTCTGGATTGAAAAGACATTGAAGTTTGTCCTCTGTGATGCATCCAACAGCTGCTTCCTGCTCTTTTGCGGGTTCCCTCCTCACAGATGTCAGATAGAAGTCTAGGCTTGGAAGTCGCTTCCAAAGTGTCTGCTCTGCTCCTCAGTCATGGAGAGATAAGTGGCCCTCATCGTAGGCGAGTACTGTGAAGGAAAGACAAACACAGATATATAAAGAAATATTTTACATGAACGCTCAGAGCAGGGTAAGTCTTCAGAGAGGAACAAATAAAGAAGGAAAGAGACATGGAAAAGTGGTCCACTGAAAATCTATCTTATGCAATGCTTAGTCCTTTGCAGACACCAGCAGTGATGTTTCATAGCAATTGTATATTTGTCTCTGCTAGAACAGAAACTACTATTCTTCTAGACAGTAAATAGCAACTCTTTACCAGCTGCTATCCTCAACAAAGGAAACTTTATGTTCACAGGGCCAGCAATAGATTACATTTTCAGTGGAATATTCCTTTGACTCATTCCTATTAGTTACTCAAACGAATATAATTTCTGCTCAATGAAAATACTCAATAAAATAAATAAATTATGTTTTTCCAGGTGCTTCTCAATAAATTTGATTAGCTTCAAAGAGTGAATTTAAATAATTAAAACTCATAAAGATTTATGATATGCCTGACACAATCATGGTGATGACTGATGACTTTACAGTTGTTCAACAGTCGTTTGATTCCCCGAACAAAAGGGGGAAGCCACAAACTTTAATTGCTGATGAAGTTGGCTGTTGACAAAGTAGTAAAACTAAACATATTAATGAAAAGTTGAGTGAGAGGAAAAATGTCTTTTCAGATTAAAGTAGATTTTGCACTTCACTTGGAATACGATGCAGCAGAATTGGGAGGAAAAGCAAAGAGCCACTGAATCCAAGTTACTTGAAATACAGATTAATATTGATGACGATTTGTGTTGCCATCTGCTGCTGTTGGTTCACTGTGTTTTATCAACCCCAACATCAGTGCCATGGTCTACCAGGAAATATTAGAACACGTCATGCTTCCCTCTGCTGGCAAGCTTTATGGAGATGTTGCTTTCCAGTAGTATTTCACTTTAATAGTGCCAATACCTGGTTTATTAACAACAGTGTCAATGTGTGAGAAACAAGAACAAAACAGACTTTGCATTTAGTACATTTCCTGTACAATGCAGAATCATAGTTTGTAGCATGCTCATTTTTATGTTTTACAAAACATTTTTAGTGTGTATATTTTATTTTATCTGTCTGTAATAAATCTAAATGAGTTTAAGATTCATTGTATTATGAAAATAAATAACCTTTTTGCTGATATACTAATTTATTGAGATGCATCTGCCTGCTGGCTCATTTCAAGTTGCAGAGTATAGTGACTGAATCAAGACTTCATGCACTGTTGAAGCTGCCACCCTGCGAACACCAGGGGGAGACATAACGCTGCTCTAGGTGAATGGAGAAGTCATCTGGAATGAGGACAAGAAGTGAGATTTGAAAGCCATGCCAAACAGGAAAAACTGCACAGGGAACCAAAGTGGTATGAAGTGATACAGAGGTGAAGATACTGTACAACAAAGGAAGTGGGAAGGATTTGATCCTGAGGAGAAGTAGAAAAAGACTTACTGGATTTCTATACGGCTGAGAGTAAATCTCCAAAAGTTGATAAAAGAAAGAGGGGACATAGAAATGAAAAATACAAACACACACATATGACAAACAAACGCAGAAAAAAAAATATAAGAAGCAGTTAGCTGAAGACGACTGCATGATTCTGCACAGTTATAGTCATGGGGGAAAATCTAAAAGTGTATTATTTACTGGTGTTAATTAGGAAACAAATGATTAGGCAGAGAACACTGCATGTTCCGTTTGATATCTTTTTGAAAATATAATGTAAAAATGCATATCGGTAGTATGCTTGTTGTGTGAAAATGTATTTATTTTTAATAGAAGTTGATCTAAAATGCACTTATGATTGTAGCCAAGTATACCTGGCTTCAGGATTGTTTTAAGGAGGCTGCGCCTAATGAAACTTTAATTCAAAACGGTCCTATTTTTATCCCTTTGATGTAACAGGGGAGAATTAGCCCAGCAGTGTGTGAAATAAATTGGTGAGGAGGAAAATGTTCAGAGACAACAGTTAAAGAATTAAATCCTGCACCACTTTCTCCTGAAAAAAGGTCCTGAGAGAGGTTAAATGGTGGTCCGTCCAAATTAAATATTAACTATTTTCATACTCCTCCCTGTAAGTCAACAAAACTCTAAGTTGTTGACAGCATGGAAAGGTTCGGTATCGCATCACCACATACAATTACACTGGATGTAAAAGGTCTACACACTGCTGTTAAACTACCAGGTTGTGGAGATGCAATAAATAAATAAAGTAAGATAAATAATAAATCACAGAATTTCTTTACACCTTTAATGTACTCAATTAAGAAGCTAAAATAATAGATTCTATTGCTGCAAAATGAGATTAATTTGAATGAAGATTTTTTTACATGTTTTAAGCAGGGATAAAATAAATGTAGAGGGCTTAAATATTATGTGAAGAAATTAAATGATATATTCTTTGTCATTTTATTGTCGTGAAAGACAATTTCACAAATAAAGTCTGAGTCAGTGAGTGATGTGCTTCTAGGGATATAACATTTTATAAACGACTTGGTCTCTGGGACCCAACACACCGAGGGAGGAGGGGAGCCTCGTCCAATCAGAGGCACATTCTCATACCGCGGATTTCCACCAAAGAGAGCTGTCTGGTTCCTGCAAAAACAACAAAGAAAGATTGAATAAAACAACTAAGATGATTAAAGAAGTGAACTCCTGCAACAAACAAAGCAAAATTTTCTTCTACTCACATGTATTCGGACATGGGGGGGTTGGAGACAGTCGGTGCGGGGGGGTGCAAGCTGTTCTGGCTGCCCATGCTGCTGCTATAGCTGCAGAAGCTGTGCATGTTAGGGTGGTTGGGGTTCTGAGAGTCTGTCCTCCTGGCCCGTGGATTGAAAGGATCCTCCTCGTCTATGTCATCATAATCTCGTTCTCTACACATCAAAACAAAACAAAAAAGAAAAATAGAAAAACAATCCATCCATCCATCCATCCATCCATCCATTTTCTTCCGCTTTATCCAGGGTCGGGTTGCGGGGAAGACCCAGACTTCCCTCTCCCCAGCCACTTGTTCCACCTCCTCCAGGGGAATCCCAAGGCGTTCCCAGGCCAGCTGAGAAATATAGTCTCTCCAGCGTGTCCCGGGTCTTCCCCAGGGCCTTCTCCCGGTGGGACGTGCCCAGAACGTGCCTGCAGATCACGACCTGATGGAGCCAACAGGATCACATCATCCGCAAAAAGCAGAGATGCGATCCTAAGGCCACCAATACGGATCCCCTCAACACCTCGGCTGCGGCTAGAAATTCTGTCCATGAAAGTAATGAACAGAATCGGTGACAAAGGGCAGCTCTGGGGGAGGCACATTCTCATACCGCGGATTTCCACCAAAGAGAGCTGTCTGGTTCCTGCAAAAACAGGAACGAGCCCGACTTCTCACTGGGAATGAGCCCGACTTACTGCCGCCAATGCGGACCAAACTCTGACACCGGTCATACATGGACTTGACAGAGCCCGGTACCCCATACTCCCGGAGAACTCCCCACAAGGCTCCCCGAGGGACATGGTCGAACGCTTTCTCCACGTCCACAAAACACATGTAGACCGATTGGGCGAACTCCCATGCACCCTACAGGACCCTGCTGAGGGTGTAGAGCTGGTCCAGTGTTCCAAGGCCAGGACGGATAGTTGAATCCGAGGTTCAACTATCCAACGGACCCTGAATAGACCTTGCCCGGGAGGCTTAAGAGTGTGACCCCCCTGTAATTGGAGCACACCCTTTGGTCCCCCTTTTTGAACAGGGGGACCACCACCCCAGTCTGTCAATCCAGGGGAACTGCCCCCAATGTCCATGCAGTATTGCAGAGTCACGTCAGCCAACACAACCCTACAACATCTAGAGCCTTAAGAAACTCCGGGAGAATCTCATCCAACCCCTGGACCCTGCCACCCAGGAGCTTTTTAACCACCTCAACGACCTCGTTCCCAGAGATTGAAGAGCCCGACCCAGAGTCCCCAGGCTCGGGTTCCTCAATGGAAGGCATGTTGGTCGGATTGAGGAGAAACAATCATTCCGGCTTAATAGCAGAATTTGCAACTGCTGTAAAATATCTTCTTATCTGAGCAAAGATAAACGTTCAATGTCACAGAAATATGTGCTGAATGTGCAGACAAGGGGCATTCATGGCAGTGAGGTGAGCCTGAAAACAAACTGACCTGCTGGCGATTTGTCTCAGTGCCCTGGGAATGGCGCAAAGCATGACAGTAAAGGCACAGGCAGCAAGGATAGAGAAGAGGCAGAGATACAGCACACCCTCCACGCCATCGTAGCACACCCCCACCATTGCATCAAGGTAGTCCTAAAGAGGTCAAATGGAGAGCAGGAAGATCAGCCAATGACGAGCAGTTTCCCATGACCATGTTTGAATTCACAACAGAAAAGCAATCACAGTCAATGTGCTCGCTGTGAAAACATATCGCTGCATAACATAGTAATGATAAATCTCATCTATATGGGTGGAAACCACAGTCCTAAACTATAGTTTTAAATAAAACGCAGACAGAAACAAAAGGAACTTTAAAAAATTTCAAGAAAATTATCAGAAAAGAAAGAAGAAATCTTTCTTTTGTCTTTCTCTGTGCTATTGTGGATCTACATTCAGACTGCTCAAATCCTGTTTTGCCACTTATTTCTAAGCTGGCCTACTTTGTAATACTGTGTTACCAATTAGGCTGTGGTGAACAAACCTTGTTGAGCCCCCTGCAGTCCAGCAGAGCTGTTAGCTGGTGCAGGCTTGCCTCAGAGGAGTTGAGCAAATGCTGGATACCTAGTAAATCCCTCTGTGTAGAGAGGCAATGTTGTTGAAAATGCCAACACAATTATTTGAATAGGAACACTTCTCTGATAAAACGGATCAAGCAATTTAACAGCAGTACCTCAGCGGTGGGAAACAGGGGCACCGCAAACTGTAGAAGACCCTGGATCTGGATCTGCATGGTGGTGAGGGATCGCTGGAAGATGGTCAGAGGCTGCAAAGGATAAAAGACATTAAACTGTAAGTAAAGAGCATGCAAATGGGGTATAGCACAATCAGAGAGGCAGTCTGAAAGGTAAGAACATAAACTGTCACTACTGAATAGAATTGATAACATGTTGCACAAAGTCAAATATGTTTACACTTAAGTAATTGCAGACACTAGCAATTTATGAGCTCATTATTTTGTGACCTCATGTATGCTAATGTGTTAAAAGTGAATCATCCAAACAGGTTAACAGCATTAACAAAACCCCAGCAGTCAAATCGAAATTAAGCTAGTACCATAACCTAGACAATTTAGCTTTCAGCTGCTGGTGTGGAATAATATGCCATTCATGCTAAGCTGAAGTATCAGCTGTCTTTTTAAGTGGGGAAACCAAAACTATGCAAATAAATTTTAACTTTGCATTATATTTTTTTAACAAAAAAAAAAAAAAAAAAAAAAAAATTATTTGAAAATAAACTTTAAATTACACCAAGAAAAACTAAGGTTAATTTTACCTACCAAAAACACATGGCCAGAGATGCAATAGAATGGGTTTTGTCAAAGTATTTCCATTTGTTAGTATGGTCCAGTCAAGGTTCGGACTTACGTCTAACAACAAATTAGTGGGGCAAACTTAGAAATTGCTAATCACAGATGTTCCTCATCCAATTTGACTGAACCCGTTTTATTTTCCTAAGAAACAAGGGGAAAAATAAAAGTTTTTCTTTATGTAAAAATATAAATGCAAACACCCGTTTCCAGATTATATTTGTAAAATATTTATAAAAATCATTTAACATTTTCTCTACACTTCACCCATATGAACTCCTTCATGTAGCCTATTACATACAGTTTTCATTAAAAATATGTATGAAAATATGGGTGTTGAGTGTAAAAATTTTTAAAACTTGGGGATATTTGGGTGTTCTTTATGTAATGACAAATATATAAAGTGTGTATGAGTTATGACCAATTTATGGAGCAGATTATATGGCTTCAGTTTACTAAAGTAGATTGGTAAATCTTTGACTGTGAATGACTAATTTGCTCTCTGAGCTGCTGTAAGATGCCTGTGAGAAAGGTAATATGACAAGCTCAACAGCAGGAATGTGGGTTTATATTTTTACCAACAGGGGGCAGAACAATCCTCCACATTAAGCACAAAACCCTCGGTTCTCATCTTTCTTCAAATACAGCACCCTTACTTCCTTTTTTAAAAATTAATATCTAAGCATAACCATAAATTAGTGATATATTATCTGTCTTTAAAGTAAAATATTATCTCTACAATCAGTTAGACTACACAGGAAGTCTGGAAACCCCCAGGCAGTATGCACAATGTTAAATTGAAACAGGATGCAGTCAATTACTAAAGGTATCCATAAATGTAATTGCTTTTGTCTGATTTTGTTTTGCCTTTAGTTTACATCCATAAAACATTATGGTCTGTGGTTCAACTTCCCCCAGCTGAAAATTACATCAAGCGAAATGGATTTGTCTTTATTTTAGGTGATATGAAACTGATCTGAGGAAAAAAGAAGAAAAAAAACAAGATGACGAAGTTTAGAGATGGAGGGAGGAAACATAAAAAAAAGGATATGAGCACAGAAGTGATGCCCAAAGCAAAGATGTATCAGGACGAATAGATTCATTGAGTGCTGCTGTCGTAATTCTGACTGGGGTTACAAAAACGGGGAATAAAAACAAAACAAATCAGGGAATGCTTGTGTTACGGCCAATCTGCTGCCAGCTTGCTTATGCGTGGTTGTGATCTGTGTGGCAGCGAAGAGAGCTTGTTTACCAGGTGTGCAACGCTTGTCTGCCCTCTACTGCTGTACTCTGAGGGGCACGTCAAGAGCCAGATAATAAGCTCTGAGCTATGTTGGGCCAGATTTAGCAGAAATAGGCTCAGGAAGTTAAGTGATATGCCCTGGAATCATGACTCTGCTCCATCAAATTGTTTCATCAAGTAAGCAATTTCATACTCATTTTCTTGGTTGCTTTGTGTCACTTAGGCATGCTCTGACAAAGAAGAAACACAAGAGGAAAAGAAAGAGGGACAATCTAGGAGAAAGAGATGGATGTCTTGCGATTGTGAGCTGAGGTCAGGATGTGATTCAGGCAGACAGGATGGAACGGGAAAAAAAGAGGCTGACAAAGATGAGGCTTGAGGGGCAGAGAAATGAAGTCCGAAGAGAGCAGCAAACTAAAAGAACAAAGCTGAACGAGTATGTACATTTTATTTTAATAGAACTGTAATTTTTGTTAGCGTATAGCAAGTGTTTGTGGGGTAAAGAATTGTTTTTAATGTTTAATTTTGTCTACTGTCATGAAAAAATTCCTCTTTACGGGTTTCTTCATTTTCAGCTTTATTTTCACATTTATATGTTTCAAAAAACCAATTAAACTGTAACGTCTGAGATAACTGTTTTTCCAGTTACAGAGGAGTTGAGCAAACTGCTTTTAAATGATGGATTAATTTATTTCTGCAAACCAATCTGGTGTTGTGTGACAGAGTAACCGTCCTCATAACCAAACAACAGCCTGTGTCACCCTAGCTTTAAACATCTCTGAGTTCTTTTATGACTTCAGGGATAATTTCACTCCATGCTCTTGGTGTACTTTTGTAGGTCAGCTTTCTGGAGTCCATCATAGTTCTATGTTTTCTGATTTATGGATAATGGTACTCAAAAGTCTTAGGGTTTGTAATTGTTTATAGATTGATAGATATCAGTGACTTTGTTTTTCATCTGCTTTTAAGTTTAGGTTGTAATGTTTTACTCTTTGAGATCTTTTAGCCTAGTTTATTTTCTCTGGCAGGTTCTGTTTAAGTTATTACTTAATTATACAAGTCTGGATGTAATCAGACTCAGGAAATTGGCCATAAAAGTTCAACCAATGAATCTCCAGTCTGAGGTGGAAAACATTTAGCTGCCATTGTTCCTAGAAGGAGGTGTCCCAACAAATTTTCTCTAGTTCTCAGAAAAAAAACACCTTGCTTTTTCACAGACTCCACAAGGCTTACAGGAAAACACAACAAGCTTATTCTCTTCAAGAATATGGAAACACAACATTGGGTTCCAAAATTGTATCTAAAAATACCAAATACGACTCAACAAATGGCCTTTGGATAGTTGTGAACAATATCTGAAGCGATATTGTACAGGGGACTAGGCAGGATTACTTCACTGGATGTACGAGATTGAAAAAGTCTACTGAAAAGAACCGATACTGGTTCTCAAAGCTATTACATCAGTGATTATTTTACGGTTGCATGCATAAGATTTTATTATTCATTCTGTTTGGGTAAAGACAAACTTTAAAAACCCTCCTAAATCACCACTTTCGCTACTCAAGGTGCTAAATTGAAACTCATGTCTGCAAAGTACTCCAATAAAGTTGTACTTTGCTTCATATTGCAGCATACTTCCTACCTGCTGGAAAGGGTTGGAAAGAGTCTGGTTGCAGTAAATATAGTAATGGACGATATCTGTAGAAAACATTAACATTTGTTATCTGGTAAACACAACTCAATTACAGTTAAATTTTTCACTATATTTTTATTAATTTATTTATACACAGCCTGACCTGCAGTGATGATCCCCTTTGTCTGACCCATGACGTACTTGTCGGGTGACACACAGAAATCACTTGTGCCCTAAAAAGGGAGGACAAAACAAACAAAAACATGTTTGACAGATGTGAACAGCAAACAAAACCACAAATTTAAAGCAATGAATTATTTGTGTGTTGATTTGCTAACACATAGGGTTTTTGAAGAACCACCACAAGAATAAAGTAATGTTGTTGAATACCAGGCAATCTATCTGACACCAACAAGAAAATAATCATGCTACAGTTCAAACTGCAACATCTTGACAGCACCACGTTTTAGTTCTGTCAGTCACAACAACTATTACTACACAGAGTGCGAAACAAGAAACCTGCACTGGCAAAAATAATAAAAGTGATGAGCGGCAGTCTCATCTCAGCTCTGCTATCTGAATGCTAAATGTCCCAAGGGCTCAGGACAAACATGCAGTGAATAGCTTAACCTTCTCTGGGGGTTATACTAATGAGCCCCAAACACTCAGATGAGATAAAGTAAGCTCAATCTCTGAAAAAAAAAACAAAAAAAAAACGCAGCCCATTTGCTGGAACCAAGGGATACCAAGGAGCTTTCCAACAGCGGGGCAAGACTGTGAGAATTCCCAAGCAGACAGACGGGAAACTTTGAGAATGCAAAGTTCTGTATACACACAGCCTATAATAAGACAGTCCCTAAAGGGGTTTATTCGTTGTGCATATATTTATTATCCTTTCAAGCAATAATCCAACTGTAGGCCTACAATCTGAATATCCCCAACCAGATATACATGCATCTGTCAGTAGGTGATACGGAAATGTGTGTCAAACAGCACGCGACCACCCGCAAAGATCCTCAGAAATGCAAACGAAGGCAGAGGCTCCACAATGAACACAGCAGGATTTTACTTCTCCTCAATGTAGAGGAGGTGGTGTGGGATAATCAAAGTGAAGCAACAAAAGTCATTCTTATTTGAGTGACAGAAGACTCCAAGTGTAAAAGTTCAGCTTGCTTTTAGTTAGATGTTCCTCAGGTGTGCATGATATTGTTTTAAAAGTGGTAAAGAATAATGTTTTCCTCAACAGAAGCAGGTTTCTCTGTTTGTTTTATAAATGCAAGACCATCTTAAATGCACAGTTTGAGGTATTTGAAGCGTTATTTTTGCCAAAGGTATGATCAGGCAGGCTCTTACCAACAGGAGATATAAGAAATTTCACTTTATCTAAAACACAGATGCAAAGACAAATTGTCTGATGAACATAATTTTTAGATTTTTAGACTGATCAGTCCTGGCCAATAGCAGGTTCATCAGAAATGAAAAATCTGATCTTTCTACTATCAGTACTAATTGCCAACTCGTTATACTGACCGTAACAATCTTATGCTTCTTATCTCTGAATACATCGATCAGTTTTAGTCATTATTTACCATGCTTATTTTTTAAAGCATCATGGTCATGGTAGTATCTCTATTTTTTGTTCTGGATTTTTGTGCCGTTTCATTTGCTTTGCAGTGTCTTAATGTTACATTTGCAGTCTGGCCTTTGATTTACTCTAGGTTGTTCTCTAGGCTTTATAAGGTTAAAACTTTGAATTCAACCCCTGAGTCAATATATTGTAGCGCTAACTTTCAGAGCAGCTACAGCTGCAAGTTTTTCTGGGTATGTCTCTCCCAGCTTTGCAAATGTAGAGAGTTAAACTACTGGCCATTCTTCTAAAATACCTCAAGCTCTGTGAGATTGGAAGGAGTGCACCTGTGACCCGCAATTTTAAGGCCTTGTCACAGATTCTCAATTGGACTCAGGCAGCACCTCTAATCATTCCTGAACGACTCTGACTGTGTGGAAAACTGTCCTTCTGAAAGAGCCGACTGTTACCAAAGAATGAGCTTTTTGTGACAAAGGAGCTGGGTTAGCAATAACATTTAGTTAGGTGGTAGAGCAGAGCCTGATGATTTTACCATAATCTTGCAAAAGCATTCATAACCTATAACTATGTGGACATGTACTCGTTTCAGTGGATTTGACTTCAGCAGATTAAAGAACTGTAATTTATAGGTTTTAACATGAAGAAAACCCCAAAAAATAAAAGTTTAAAGCAACTTAAGTTGTAATTTAAATAACACATGACTTGTATTGAGAACCATTGCAATAAATAAATATTTATGAGGAATTTTATTAAGTGGAGTTACTTCTTACAACTTGTTTTTAGTCAGAGCCTTACATTTTTGTAAAGGTGTAGCAGAGATTAGATCTGTGGCACTGAACCAAACTCATATCTAAGCGACGTTTGAATCTGAGTTTGACTTCTTTGGGTCCCAACAAGTTGTTTACTAAGAAAAACACTTTTGTTTTTCATTGCTACTTACTAGTCATTTTTGATGGTGCAGCTTGAAAACAAACAAACAAAAAATTAAACCACATTTTACGTTACACTTTACTGTAACTTTGCCGACCCCCCCACCCAAAATTGCTCTTAAAATTTTTTCCTGTTTATGGTTCCCCTCCAATAATGAGATGGGATTTACGCCCTTGCACATTGCCGAGGTATACCAAAACACTTTTAAAGCACTGCCACTGGGTCTATGAAATAACTACTATGCCAACAAAAACATCATCAGAAAATCAAGGCATGTACAGCCAATCAGGATGAAGCAGACTCAGAAGAGCAGTAAAACAGAAAATCATGGAAACAGATTTGTATGAGGAAATAAATAAGTAGTAAAAACATAAAAGCAAAATACAGAATCAGTAAATAAATCCATTACAAACAAGCAAGAAAATATTGAATTGGAATTGTAAAATATAGTACATGAATAAATTAATTCTGCTTGACAATCAGCATAAATAAACATTTATTTATTTAAATAAAGATAAATGAGTATTTATCTTTATTTAAAATATAAATAAAAGAATCCAAATTGTTACATTTACACACTTATTCACTAAAGGGCAAATGCAAATAAATAACACTATTCATTATGCTTGTCCTTGGTATTGGAAGTAATGACGAGTCCATTGTACGGCTTGTGAGTCAGAGAGGAAGGAAGTGAATCATCTTACCACAGCAGCAGCGAGGTCAGCGCCCAGAGAAGTCCAGCTCAGGATCAGTGTCAGCACGCCAAACACCATCATCCTGCAGGGACGCGGAGCAACGCCACAGATGAACTGATGTATGTTAAATCAAAGGCAGATGAACCAACAACCTCAGTGAACAATGACCTTGTGGCTCTTTTAAAGTGTATTTCTACATACAGTATGCTCAATCCCGACTATCCCATTCTTAGCTTACACCACAGAGGAATCTACAGCTGTGATTTAAACTAGCAGTGGCAATATTTTTAACAAGAATGAGGGGTGAAGTGAGATTTTTCAACATCTTATTAATAATATGGTAACTCATTAGGTCATGATAACATTTAAATTCATAGTAACCAATGTAAGCCCTGTTCTGTGTTAGTCTCTAGTGAATAGTTTTGTTTAAAACAACCACCCTAACTTTGTTAGACTGCTGTGTAGTGGAGCGGATTTGATGAATCAAACATGGTAGTTGTGATTTAATGAAATGCAATCTTGCTCTGTTTTTTCTAGCAAAGCAGCAGCAAATCATTAATTTCGGTGAGGGTTAAATCTCAAGCAAATTCTTTACCAAGTCATGTTTCCTCAAATTTAGGAGATAACACTGACATGATGCAGACAGCTCCAGATGAATATTGCAAAAAAAAAAATAGACAAACTAGATTATTACAGTTATTCCTCTGAATGGGTATGGGCTGTATTGCTGTCAAAGATGCATTGACTCTACTAGACCAATGAGGGTGTGATGTGGATGTGGTATGTAAAACCAAGATGTTAGCAACACAACCTTTTTGTTCTGTATGCACTCTACATGAATTATACTTGTTTGTCCAGCAAATTCCTTATACGTTTAATTGGACTGAGGTTTGGGAAGTTTTGATGTCAAGTCAACTCTAATGATTGGTCATCTACTGTATGCTGTACAGTATTCTGATTTATTATGTCAGAAGACATTTAACAACTCATTTAAAAAGTAATAGTGACTAACTTTAAATTTATTATTGTCATTCTCCACTAGATAGTAATAGTTTGGGCCATGAAGAAAAGAAAAGAAATGAGATAACTATCCTGCCATCAACAGAAGACACATTGGAGTCCACATGAATGTCTCTGAAATTGTAACTGCAGCATCACGACTAAGCTGTCAGTAGTCCTTCTCCGCTCCGTTGACCTGCATCTGATTATGGCCCTATAAGTGGATGGGACTTTTGTCACCCGTGCGGATGCTCAAATTTTGTTTCATTTCAGTGAACTAAAACCCTGATGATATTTCCAAACAACTGAATTTATTCTTTCTTGTAAGCGAGGAAAAGTCAGCTGACTGGCAGTGGGCAGAAATACGCAACTACGTTCCACAGAGCTGGAGATTAAAATAAAAAAAAATTAAAAATCACAGTACTTTATCTAGCATCTCACAAAAAAAAAATATTTAAATTATTTATTTGTTTTAATGCTTTTTACAAATTATTTTAAGGGACGCCGATAAATCTGTGGGGTGCCGCTTCTAAGACATCCTAAATTTACATAAAATGGTTATTTGTTGCATGAACTAAACGATCAACAGTGCACAAACACTACTGCAGCTTTGTTTTCAAAAGTTCTATGCACAAATGGTCAGGATTTACTGATCTAACCACGAACGTTTGACTTTACTGAAGTATGCGAACAGCTTTAAACGAGTGTTACACTGAATGACTGGGCGGACTAGGGGAAAAATGTCCTCAGATTGCCCTTCCACTGCCAGCAGGTCGAGTTGTAGCAGAGCGAGGGAACGATGCTGTGTAACTGAATCCTGTGCTCTGGTAGTCAAACAGCTTCCCTGACTTCAACAGAAAAGCATTAAATGGGGTATAAACCTCAAGCAAAGCAGATTCAGTGAAATAGTCACAGAGGCCCATGGACCAAGGCAGATGATGCAATGGCGGATGCACACCAGTCACTATGAATTAAATCACATTAGAAAATAGGTTTTCCTCTCTCCTAAAAAGAAAAATAAATACTTTACAACTGTTCATACAAGAAAATGAATAAACCTTTATTACTAATGAATAAATAATTATTTTGGTCTGATATTAACGGGGTGAATTAAGAACAAAGTAACCATCAAAGCAGAAACACAGGACTTGTTGTATGGAAAGTCATTACCACATGTAATTAGACCAGGCTCCGATCTCCAATTACATTTTTTTCATTACTATTATTTTACTACTCTAATAACAAGGAATTATTATTGGAATTAAAATTAGATATCACTATAAACTTGTACTTGAGGTAGTTTCAAGGAAAACAAGTTCAAATCTCCATTGCAAATTCTAATAGGTAGACTTGATAAATAGTTTTGATTTAATTCTTCCAAGTCAAACAGAGCCCCAAAGTAGTTCACATATTTTTCTTCATAAAAAAATTCTCAATAGAAATCCAAAATGCACTTTTAGATATTTATAATCACAGTGTTGCTTGCAACACTCCACATACCGATGTCTGAAATTGCTTTTCAGTGAGTCGTGCAATAAATAATTGATACCCCTAAATAAAATGTCTCATTGTATATCTCCTTTTATCTTTTTCTACATAAACCTATATTTAAGAACTCTAGAAATGCTTTTAATTTTTGGAATAAAAAAATGAAACTGCTGGAAAGCATTAATTGGGTCGTAGATGTCTGTTTATGCTCGCAGTAATTATGTTTTTAATGAGCTAATTCTGTTTGGTAAAAAAGTACTTTTAGACTCCTCAACCTCCCCAGTAAAGATCACTCTAGACTCTAGATGCTAGAAAGGAAACCCATACCAGATGTTGAGCCTCTGGTTCTACCACAGCATCACCATCCACAACTCTGAAGATAGTTGATCCATATGACAGCAACACTTAATTTCCCGTTGGAAAAAAAAAGTCATATTAAACTTAACTGAATTGAAATTTTGAAATGAGCTTCTGAAATGAGCTTCCACTGCTGGCAGTGCGACACAGCCTTAGAAAAAGAAAGAGAAGCTCAGTCATCTGTAAGGGAACATGCACTAAGGCTCAAAATGAAATTTTGGTTCGGGCATCTGAACAGGATGCCTCGAGGGGACTTTCCTATGGATGTTTTCCAGGCACATTCCACTGAGAGGAGACCCTGGGGCAGACCCAAAAGTTGCTGGAAGGACATATTTTCCTTCTGACCTGGAAATATCTTGGGATCTCCCTGAATGAGCTACAGTGGCGCTTGGGAGAGGAATGTCAGAGTTTCCCTTCTTAAGCTGCAATCCCCGTGAAGATGGAATGGGATTGGCATATTATGCTTTTAATATTACATAAAACAATAGGTAATTTAAGCATCTAAAATCTGATTTTGGTGAGAAAAACTTAAAATCTGGAAATTTGCTTAAAGGTTGATGTTTTGGTGTTCTTTGATTAACCAATATTCCAAAGCTGCATGGCATCTTTTTCACTCTTTGTCCTTCTGAGCACCATCTCAATATTAACTTGAGATGGTGCTCAGTTCTTTAATATTAAATGAATATTAAAGAACTGCCGTTCCTCCATTCGGCACTTAGACACATGACTTAGAAAAGGTCATTATTATTGTATACAATAGGCACAGAAGTCCAAAATCACATCTCTGTGAAGCATCATGGACATGTACTGGTTGAAGTGACAACTGGAAAGGATGAAAAATGCAAGACTTTTCTTTTAGAGGCAACATGTCTAGGCCATTCCATGGCCTATACATGGAATTGTATAGACCATATATATATATATATATATAGCCTAGACATGTTGCCTCTAAAAGAAAAGTCCAGTTATATTTCAAAAGTTGCATTTTTTAACATCACCAATTCCAAATGTGTGAATATTTAAAGTTGTGGCAAAATGAAGAATATTGTAGCTTTAATGTAGCTAAAAGCAGTGTTTTTTTCTTAACAGTTGAGGTTTGAATATGTTCTGCTTTCCAAAATTACAAACCCAAGATGGCAATCATAAAGACTACAAAAGTACAGAGCATTTTCTTCCACCGATGCATACACAACCCTACATAACCACACCAAAAAAAAAGAGCAATTTATAGCACAGTATTAAGGTTTGCTTGCAAATGTTGGATTAGTAGCATATGGAAGCTCAAACCTTCAGCTGGATGGCTAGTAACTTAATTAAAAAGTAACACTAGACATTTTTCTCCATCAATTTAACCCTTTAAATCTGTGGAGGAGTTCAAAGAAGGGCTAAATTAGAAAAAAAATCCTAAGCCCTGGATCTGCGCTTGCAGTGCAATGAAAAATAAGTGTTTTCAGCACATATTCAGCAGATACTTTCTGTAGAAGCATCTTGATATGTACAATTTGTGTTTCGTTTTACAAGCACTAAAGTTTATACAAAACAAAGACATTTTAATAGCCATTCATGATTAAAAGGTTGAGTCACAGGAACAGAGAGATGTTCTTGTGAGATGAACAGAGAGATGGACTTAAAATGGTCTGTCTGCTTTGCTTTAGTTCTGTTACTTTTAATCAAACTTATAAAATGCAAGTTGGCTCACAGAATGGACACTCAAGGTTACTGACACAGCGCTCGCTTCCGCTGTAAAGCTGTTTATTACTCTTCCCAAAGAGCCTTCCTGTATATCATTGATCATAACCGGTCTAATGATTTTCTTCTGTTCAGGGGTGCACTTTCGATCCATAAAGTTCAGGTTATAAAATGCGTAAAATATAATTTTACCAACAGGTTTCTTATGTGCTCACATGTTAACATGTCAGTTTTATGTCAGTGTTTGATCATCACTACACCTCCAAGAACAGGGCTCGACCTTAAAAAAAAAAAAAAAGATAAAGTTTACAGCAAAGTTTATGGTTGTCCCTGTTTCACATGTGAGTTTAAAGTCTTGTTAAAGCTGTTATTCTCTATGTCTCAGCAACATCCAGTCAGGCGGTTCAAAGCACCACAAGGAGCTGGTAGCCCTCTAGAGAGTAATTTACCTCCAACCACTTCCACTCCACTGGAGGAGAGGCTCCGCTGGGACGGCAGGCACTCTTGACACTAACTCGCCTCGTGTTTGTGTTGGGGTTAAAGGGTAAAGTGGGAGGAGGGATAGGGGTCTTTGTGGTTAGTAGGGCAAGTTTATTTCAGCCCACTTTGACTAAAAAAAGACAGAGGAACAGTCAGCCAAATCCTTTTAGACCACAATGGATTTACTGTCTTCTTGAAAACGCCTCCTTGACAACAGAATGAACAATAGAAGCCAAGAATGAAAATTAAACTTGATATCTAGCATATAATTCCAGTGCGATAATAACCTATAGGGCCAGACTTAACATGCATGGAGAAGCAATGCGTGTCAGAAATCTATTTGTTTTCCTGTCACTTCTACATGATCAAATCCATTAAATATTAATGTGAAAAACATTTTAAAAGACCAAGCTAAATAATTAATCGTCTACCATATGACACTCCATACATCTGCCATGTTTGCTCCTGTTAGACATTTTCTAATTCATGTCTAAAGCAGGTCAAGTGTTTAAGTGGAATAACAATTCTCAGGAAGTTATATTGTAGATAACATCTAATGGCCTCGCTCCCATCTCCTCACAGCTCTCCGGTTCAATTTGTAGAGCAAAGCCACTGAGACGGCAACACTCTGAGATAGTTCAGCCTCCTGCTGGCAGCACTGAAAGGCAAACGGTCAAATAAGATGGGGCAAGCTGAGCCGTGTTTGTACATGGATATGATCCAGGGCTTAGCTGCCTTGTACACAGAATATTTCCCATGGGAAGATATAGAAACCCCACACCCGCTCCTGTGATCTGCCCCAGTTTAAAGTGAATCATTACAAACCTCTTTTTATCTTTTCTTCCTTTGCTGCATATTATATGTGATTAAGCAACTTTATTACAATAGGAGTGTGTTTAACTACTACAAGAGATAAGTTTCTTTCTGCCTTTCCTTCTTTCTTTCCATCTAGAGGTGCCCTTAATATCCTTTCAAGATCCAGCTACATTAAATGCATTTTCATTAATTTTTTTTTTCTTGCACCATGCACTACTTTACAAACATGCAAACACAATGCAGAAAGACCTGACTGTGATTTGAACCCAGGCCCTTGTTGCTGCGAGACCACAGTGCTAACAGCTCAGCAGCCTAGTAGCCCTCAGGTCTTATTTCAATTTTTACAGGAAAAGCTCTATTCAAATCATCATTTGTGAAAAAGTAAATGCCCCATAAAGACAACAACTGTTTCGGTGTGTTGACCATCAACTCCCTCAACATAAAGTAACAGCAGTTCTCAATCAGGTTGACTTTTTACTGATTGTGAAATGTATGTTTTTATTTAGTGTAGCTAAATATAACTATAGAATTTAAAATCTGTAATAGATTGTTTTCAAAGAAGTTAACTTTGCTTACTGACATTCTAACGTTTCAGCAAATTAAACTTGCATTGCAATTACAGCTGAGAACAATTTTCCGTTTTATTTGGCTTCTGTTTAACTAGTTAGCTAGTCTCACATTTAGCTTATATGGTGAGCTTTTCGTACTATCTAACTGATTGTGCTTTTGTATTTAAAACAGAGAACAACACACACGACCAAAACCAAAAGATGACCCAAGGAAAAGTAGCAGTTTTACAGTGCATGTAGACTTACGTGGTGAGTAGCCAGCGGGACTGCTTGGCCAGGCCCAGACAGGCTAGCAGGCAGATGATCAGGTCCAGGATGAGGAGCAACAGGTAGGTTAGCCATCTTGAGACACAAGTGGAAGAAAAAAATTAAACTTCTGCCAGTGAATGGATGTCAGTAGAAATATACAATGGGAATTTCTGAAAGAGACACTCCAGGTCTTTAAAGGTCTTTAAAAAATTCTTGTGAAATAAAATAAAAGCACATCTACAAGAAATAGAGAGTTAATATGCTAAAACATTGTTAGAACTGTAGCCTCCCCTTGAAATCCAAACCATTGGTGCTTATCAGTGCTTTGCAGATTGATTTTGCCCTCTGCAGACCACTTTGTGTTAAACCTGACTGTGTTAAAACTGCTCTAAGAATAAAGTTTGATTAATTGATTATCTATTATCAATCAATCAATAGGGACATATTAAGGAAATCTATGTTCACAAAGGACATAATATGCATAACTGTTTAAAAATGACAGCATTAAAAAAAGTTAGCATAGCTATCCAAATTTGTTAGAGTCAGAATAGCACATTACAAAACAATAACCTTGTGAAATATAAGGAGAGATAAATAGCAGGTTTAAATAAATATGTGGAATAATAATATATATTAGTAAAGTCAGGGATAAAATACAAAATGTTTTCAAACCACGCGGTTACCCATGTTCGATTAAGCTTTCAAACAAAATCTGCCAGAATAATTACAAAGATACAAAAAGAAAGTCTAAACTGGAGAAAAACTGACATTCTCTATTAGGTCCGATAGATAATAACATGTGGAAGATAAACCCAAGAGGGCATGTGATGTGAAAGTGAACATTCACATTAATAGACATGTATAACATAGTACAGGTCTGTGAATGTGTGTGTTTGAGAACCAGCTTTGTCTTCCTTAGTAAAACCATCTGTTCTGTGAATAGTAATCAAGTTGCAGATGAACACAACAAAATCTGTCCAGCTGGTTAATTAGGAATCCCTTTGAATCCATATGGCTGAATGTTCTGATGAAAATAAAAAATCACTTCTCATTCCTACACTAAGATCCATCAATCTATCCTACCTGTCAGCCACTGTTGTCTATTTATTCCCATCAGGGTTTATATTGCTCCACTGCTCTGATCCTTCTTCAGCACTTTGTTGATATTCTCTTCCATTTTTGACTTACTTCCCACCACCCCGCATTCTCATTACTCAACAAAATCTCAGATTTTCTCATGTACGGTTTTTTATTTATTCCTCCCCCTCTCTATTTAATCTTTTGCCCCATCCCCATGTTTTCCCAGCCTCCCCTTTCTTTCTTAGCCTTTCATTTCTCAAACACCTCCACCTTTCCTCTGCTTTGCCCTTGTCTAATTTTTTCCTTCACTGACAGCATGAAGCATGAGAAGCTGATGCATTGGCATGGGAGGCACTGCAGTGCCACCGTGTTTGCCTGTCATCCTTAATCCAATTAGTAAGACTGGGGAAAGCACAGATACACGAGGGGGTGGAGAGAGTTCATGTAAGCATCACAAAAAAGTGTTTTCTAGGGAACTTTTGGTTAGAGGGAGGAAAATGTAAAAGTTTTACTACAAAAAGTTGCAAACAAAAAAGTTTTGTCCTGTTACAACCAAAATGTTTATGCATTTTCAAGGGTTTTTGTTGATAGGTAGCCCTAAATACATAGAATCCAGTCGACCAAATGCCTTAAGGCAGTGGTCTCAAACTTTTAGATGTTTGCCTGGTCCTGCACACTTGAATTAAATGGCTAAACTGCCGCAAGAGCATCCACTCAAGTTCTTCAGAGTTCTGCTAATGAGCTAATATTGGAGCCAGGTTTGCTGAAGCAGAGTGAACTCTAAAAGTTGCAAGACACCGGTCCTTGAGGACTGGAGTTTTGAGACCATTCTTTAAATGTGTCTCCACAAGTAACCTACGTGGAGACAAACTCCCATAGGTTACTTGAAAGATGTTCAGAAATCCTGAAAAAAGATCCCAACAAAGACTATTTTTAACGCTATTAAAACTCGGCTCTGCTCCGGAGCTTCCCTACTCGGTAATATCCAGGGAGCTCTGCAGGGAAAAGAAGACAACAAATCGGATCCATCCAACCAGGAAGTCTGGTCCCCTCTTCGCCTTCCTTGACTGCAAATAGTTCATAATTTTTAGTTACAATTTTTGACTGATGTCAGAAAATGGCCAATAATGTCAAATAATGAAAGAGTTCCACACATTGCGCTTGGTAAGTTAGTTTCCATGTTAGAACCAGTTTTTAAGTAAGTGGGTAATGCATCCATGTAAATCAAGTATTATGCAATACAAAGTGATGTATCCGGGTCGTAACACGCTGGATTTCACTCCCAACCCATAAATTAGGTATATAATTGTGTGGTTGAATTGCTCAGGGATTGCAGCTATAAAAAGAAACTTGATATCATATGGTGGAGCATATTTGCTTCTCTGAGAACCAATGACTATATCTGGACTTAATGTTCATAAACATGTAATGCTTTATTCCTGGTCTGCAGGAAGTTTGACTCATTCTTGGAAGTCTCCTCACATAAATTCCTCACAGCTCACCTACCATGGACATCAGAGTATGAAGATGCAGCTCAGTCCCTGGACACAAATAGCTGCATCCTGAAACAGTTCTGTAATGGGCCTGCATTTTCAAAATGTATGCTCAACTTTTGCCCTCTGCATAAATTTGCCTATACAACAACTTTGTGTAATATTCGTGGATAGAGTCAGAATTTTAAATCTGAAGGAAGATACACTTTCTGAATATGTCCTCTCCGGTGTGAAAAGGTGACATATATAGTGCCTTACCATGATAAACATAAACAGGGTTTTCACATTTTATCTCAGAACCAGCAAATGCTAATTTATTTTATTAGGATTTTATGTTATAAAGCAACACAAAGCAAAGAAGAATTGAAAAGCAAGTATTGAGAATCACGTATCATTTTCCCTCCAGTTTACAATTATCCATTGTGTAGTTTTAGTAAATTGCATAAAATTCCAAGTAAATACCTAAAGGTAGAAAATGTCACGGTGTATGAAAACAATTGCAAGCCAAAAACAAAAGCTCCCCACCCTCCGCTTAATAAGCCAGACATGTATTTTTGTTTTGTCTTCACCTGTAGTACTCTATATTTGCAGTCTGATCAGCGATGGTCGCCAGGTCCACTTTGGCCTCGTCCCAGTCGGGCAGCCCCAGCAGCTGTTTGATCACGTTGTCTGCCATCTGCTGCATAAACTGCAGGGTCTGCACATAGTCGCCCCTTGTGGCAAAGATCTCATCCAACCTTGCTAGGTGCTGGTGGAGGCCAGTCCTCATGTTACCCATTGTGCCCGTCACCTGGAGAAAAGAAGAGCAAAAAAAAAATTGCTAAACAAAATAGATTATTTAGGAAGATTCAATCCTAAACCATAAAAACTCAAAGCTCTAATAGTTTTATTTCTTTCTCTTACTGAACTGATCTGCTGTACATTGTTCCCTTGCAGAGGACAAAAGTCTAAATATAGATTTTTCTGTTGCTTGTAGCAGTGCACTCAGCCATCCGATGAATAGCTGCTCCTGTGGGGTCATTCCCTAGTTACACTTGAAAGACCCTTCAGGATAAAACTATCTGTGTTTGAGCAGGGATTTTTTTTTTCCAGGCCACTGTGATGCCTCAGAGCGTATTTTTAACTTCAATAGTCAGAATAAAAATTAACATCAAAATAAATATTGTTATTAATGTGATCTTTGGCATGTATGCGCTTCTACAAAATTTTACAGCATCTCAGAGAACATCAGATGGAAACATAATTTTGCCACATCTAATGTATTTTTAAGCTGTGCAAAGATTTCTTGAATTTTATAAGAGATGCTGGGGGTGCAAGCTGTCATTTATTATTGACTACTTCCTTCAGTCTTAGAAATATTGAAAAAGGATAAAGGCAGAATGATCTTAAAAATGAGATGGTTCTGTATTAAAGTGTGGCCGAGACTAAAGGGAAGGCACAGTGTGGGAGAGATGTAACACCAAGCGTAGGTGTCTATTTTAAATAAACACCTTTTAGAGAGTTTAGAGGTGAAACAGTGGTTTTGATGTTTTTGCAATCAAACAATTAAACGTTTTTTTTTGTTTAATAAATTGTTGTTACGAAGCCATTTGCTTTGTTTATTTATTTAAGCCTATAATTGTACAGCAACTGATTCATTCGATGAGGTGAAAGTATGATTTTCTAAGTCAACCAACAACAAAAGCACAGGCATTTAATGTGATGAATTACACTATTGTAATCCGTTGCCAAGGACATCATTATCCCACATATGGGTGTAAACATATACTCTACGAACACTACCCATCAATTTGGTATTTAATTGCTATATGTTTTGCTCAGGGGGAGAAGCTGTTTGTAGAGAAATAGCAGTCCATGAGACATCCTGCTATTTGATAATTAAAAAGGGTAATACATGCCTCCATTCAGCTTGGGGTGCCAACATATATTGTTTTTGTGTTTGTCAGGGATATTGTGTGTTGAAGCTGAAACAAGGACAGGTTGGTCGGAAATAATTAACTGGGTTTGTCTTCAACATGAACCACATTTTATAAAAAAGAAAAACAAACAGAAAAACTGAAGCTTAAAATAAAGAGGAAGGAAATGAGCTGGCTGGCTAGTGATTGACAAGCTTCCTCAAATATGAATTCACAAATACCTATTGGTGAATGTAATTTTAGAAGAGACCAAAAGAACAATGCCAGAGATGTTTGATTAGATGTTTGGTCAGGGGTTAAGAAGATCACAGCCTCAAAGCAAAAGGAGGATCAGATACATGGGATTCTGGACAGAGATGATGAACTGAACACAGTCTTTATCAGTTTTAGTTCAGGAACAAGCTAATCACCCTCCCCTCCCACTGCTCCCCGCCAAGCAGACATCCCACCCTCCTCTGACCCTCAGCTTTCCTGTCAAATCTCAGATGTTTCATCTTCCACCTCTGCTTTGACAAATTGGTCTTCAACCCAATCATGAGATGTTGTTGCTCCCTTTACCTTCCCTTCTCACTTTTCTGTATCTATAAGTGAGGTGAAGAGGCAGCAGGAGAGACTGAACCTTGAACAAGGCTCCAGGTCCAGACTGTGTCAGTCCAGGGTCCTGAATGCCTGTGAGATTCTGCAGCACCTCTTCAACCTTAGCTTGACCCAAGAGAAGGCTCCATTGTTGTGGAGGGCATCCTTCCTTGCTCCGATACCAAGAAAACTCAACCTTCATTCAACAATGACAATAACCCTGAAATCCTACATCATTAAGGCCATGGAGAGAATCCTATTGGCCCACCTTATGCAAGCAAGTAGATATCAGGGCCCACTGGACTTTGCTTATCACTGTGATAAGCAAGATCATGGATACAAGAAGTTGATGTGTTTTTTCCGCAGGATATCTGGGCTCTCAAGAGGGTGAGAAGCCCGGTCACACCCCACTGAGAGGAAGCCAAGAGAAAGACCCAGGACAGGTTGGAGGGACTATGTTTCTCAGCTGGCCTGGGAATGGCTTAGCATTCCCCTAGAGGACCGAGCCCAAGTGGCTGGAGAGAGGGAAGTCTGGATCCCAGTGCTTATGCTGGTACCCCTACAACCCAACCCCAAATCTTCTTTTCCTTTCGGCTTTTTCCCTTTAGGGGCCGCCACAGCGAGTCATCTGTCTCCATGTAACCCTATGGAGATATTAACCCAACCCCAAATAAACCAGATGAATGGATGGATGAAGAAAATTTGTTCAAATAAAACACAGTGGTGTGACTGATGGCTATGCCACTGTGATACAGTTTCTAATTCTTCTCTCCATGTAGGCTAATGTTAAGCCGAGATGTGATGCAGTTCAACAGGAAATCAAATTTTGTATCAAACATTTATTTTTCTGTTTCCATTTCATCCTTTGACCACTGAACAAATAAATAACAAGACAACCCAAAGTACACCTGCTATATTCAAGGTTGTAGTGTTTTGTAGTTTATTTGATCATTCCCAGATACTTTTCCCCCTGCAGACTGGGGAGATGAAAATTGCAGATGCAGAAATGTAGGAATGTATCTGATCCTTGCTGCTTGTGTGAGAATGAGAATTTTATCTGAAACCCTTAGGGAATTAGCCAATCCGACTAATCTCTACTCTCTGTCTGGGTCTAATCCTCACTGTGTAAGTAATGTGCACCGATTTTAAAGATAGGATTCTTAGCCCGGTTTTTAGCTCACTCTGATGTTTATAGGCCACAGAGAAGTTCTCTTTTTCTGTCATATTTTCTACGCAAACATTTTGCAGTTTAGTTTAAGGCTTTTTGTTTTTTTACTGGAGGATGCTCATTTGCCAAAGAGAGAAAAAGATCAAGGTGACAAAACTTGGATAAATGACACATTACCTAAGGCTGGGGAAAAAAAAGGGTATTTCAACATTATGAATTCAGATATTGGCTGAAGGTCATTTGAGAAGGATGGATAAATGGGTTTTATTTAAAATTTTGCTTTTCAAGTGGAGTCATTGTGTCACATTTATTCCTATTTTGTTCCCTAATATATCATAAAATGTCGTTTTGTGTAAAAACTATAATTCCTTAAGTATGTATTTCATTTGTCATTGTATAACTGATAGGCAAATGTGGACACAAAGGATTTTTCGACACCATGTATAAGGGTAAAATCACATTTCTACATAAGGTCAAATGTTGAACAAACTAATGATGAACAAACTCTTGTTACTAAAGCCAAAGAAAAGACTGATGATAAAGTGTAACGAGCAATACAATTTAATGAGACATTTGAACTGAAACTAGATTTTTTAAATATTTTTTTCCCTCTCAGCGTCATTGAATCTGAAATCGAGAAACAGCTTGATACGTCTCTTCAGCTTTAATTTATTGTGTTGGCTTTACTGCCAAGCTTCCTCATTTAATATTGAATGTGGGAGTTGGAGCATGAAATGGAACATGGGTTGGAAGTGCTTGGGCAGCTTAGTTCCATATGAAGATAGACCAGTCTCAATGGCTTGCTTTCTAAAAATCTGTTTTTATTTTTGCCTGAAATTTAACGGTGAGAGAGTTTTAGAAGTTATTTCTCAATTAGCATAACAGGTGGTTAGGGTTTCTTGAAGAAAAACTAAAATGCTTTAAGTCAATTTTTTTTTTTAGTTTTCCCAAGTGACGTTTTTGTGTAAAGAAAATTACCAGAATTTGTTGTATGTGATTTATGAGCTTTATAACACCATTGCCCACTGTAAATCAATTTTCTTACACCATTTCAAGTAATAACACAAAGTTCATAAATGCACATCTATCATATATTGTGTATCTCTGCAGAAGACACTGGGACACATTTATAAAAAAATAATTTGGGTGTGCATACATCTTAGGTGTGTTTAATCAAACAGTGTACCCACTGAAAAGAATCGGGTGTTAAAATAAACTAACATATGGAAACAATTATTATTTTAAATCCATCCCACTATTTATGTACTTAAAGTATACAAAGTAGAAAGAGGATGCAGTTGCTCTTATTGAAAATAAGATCAGGCAAATATATGAGCAGCTCAGTTAAGCTTTAATCTAGGTTTTGAACATGGGTATGTCCTAGATGACCCTCAACTTAGAAAAAAAGCTTAGATTCACTAGTTCAGAATACTATTTTGTCAAGATCTATTTATATGTCACATACAGAAAGCAAAACCTCTCCTGATCATGATCCCTCCTTTTACTCAAAGCTGAAAACCCAATGTAAATAAATTTTTTAGTCCTGAATTCAAACAGAGAAGTCATCCTCCCACTATGGGTCACACATAAAGAAGCTGTACCTCGTGGCACAGTTCAGCTAGCTACAGACAAGATGGTGACATAAGCAGGAAAAATACATTGCAGGCTGAGCTATATAGGCTGTAGGTAATTATTGCAGGCCTCCAGTTAGCATCTTAAAAATTCAGTTTCACCATCCTCTCTACACTGACTGGCTCTGTCTTTTCTTTGTTAATGTTCGATCGTCCACGTTGGACAAGGGAAAGTTTGATCTCTTGAACAAGAAATGTATTTTAATCCTAACAAATATACATATTCTATTTTATTCAATTGCTAAAAAACAGTGTGAAGGAACATATAGTTCGTGTTTGCATTCCAGCTAAATACTCAGTGAATGACCCAGACGTCAACCCAGTCCACTGGGCGATTACTTACCCATTACCCATCTTCAAACAAAAGAGTTATTATGAACATGGGCAAACTCCTTTAATGTCACATCAATCCTTAAACGGTGAATAGAAAGCATCCTGGCTTTTCCAGATCTAACATTCCTGTTTAAGATTATGTAAGCTGGGGATTTCTTTAAATCACATTGTCAGATAGACACATGATAAGCATATATTCCAGACCGTAACTAATCACTGTCTCAACTCAAGCAGTCAACAGTCTTTCTTCCTTTTTCTGTCCTTCTCTGAGCTAACTCTCTTCTAAACTCTCGTGGAGTTGGGCTAAAAGGCATTTGTGTGGGCCAGAAAAGAGTTTGGACCTCATTGTCAAAAGATTTCAATACCGATTTCAGTTCCCGACTCTGCCAATCAGGCATCCTAGCATTGCTTCTTGTTCTTCCAAATCAAAGGGCTTTGTCTCCTGGGATCATGGTTGATTAGGTGGGGGGAGACCGGGAGCTGTGTGCGGCACACTGGGCTCTTTGTGTAGCTCAAGAATTAGACTCCTTAACAGTCTATAGCTGCATGCAACAAATTCACTCATGCACATACACACACGGGACTAAGCTCTTTATGTGTGCACGTGAAAAATAATGCCACCGTGGCCTTTAATGTGTTTGTACAAGTTCACAAATCCCAAATAGTCAATGTGGTAATGATTATCATATCTTGCTTAAGTGGCACTGAGGATAAAATGGGGGAAGAGTCTAGAAATTTCAATGGCGATATTCAGTCTCAATGGCTGCAATTTGGAGATGCAAAGAGATCCATGCCTCTGTCTAATGCAAGCTTAGGATGCAGTCATATGAAAAAAAAGAAGTGGGGTAAATCAGTGGCTTCTACTGGTTAATGCCCATGAAGTGGGAACTAATCCCAAAGGCATCAGCTCAACTTGTCAAACATATTTTCAGTTTTAATTTTTTATGAATAGCCAGGAAGATGGGGATGAAACTCTAATAAAATCTCAGTTTACTTTTCCTCGCCATTGCAGTTAAATGTCCTAACATGACACAAAATAGCTACAAAGTAAGAGTGCTGTGGGCTCTTCACTCTCGCTGCAAAGTGTTTACTACCAAGGCCGCTTTGAGTCGTAGCACTGAGTAGCTCTCACAGAAGCACATTAATCTCCATTAACACAGATGGAGACTTAATCTCTGCTCTTCGACAGCCAGAGGGCCCAGGGTCAATGCCTGGGAAGACACTTTTGCAGAATAGTTGCTGGTTATAAACTACCAAAAGAAGGAAAGCACTGTTGAAGTTACTTTCCCCCACCTGCAAAATAGAATAAATAGCAAAAGTTTTTAGACCCCCAATACAAACTTCTATTTGATTTAATGGTATTCTCTGTGACAAATCAGTGTCTAATTTTTAGGTGGATAAAAAGAAAAAGAAATGGTTCTCAAAGTTTTTGCATTTTTCTTTTTCCATTGTCTGTGTCCCAATGAGAAGCCTTGCAGGTTTAGTTCCAAATGTGAACTATCTTGGTTTTGATTTTAATGGACCACTTGATATGTGGGTGCGCACACATGTATGCGTGTGTATGTCAACTGTAGAATGCATTTTAGATTGTGATACCAAAGAATTTGGACTGGATTAATATATTTAACATTAAAAAATTCATACTTTCTATTTATGTTTTTACCAAGTTATACTTTACTCTCCAGACAATAGAAGACAGTGCTAAGAGCTCTGTTTACTAACAGCTCAGAAGACTTTATATTACAAATATAGATTTTAGCCATATTTGTGGTACATAGCTTTATGGGAAAATATTTCTTAGTCAAAAGCTGATTTGACTGTAATAGGAAATTTTGAAGCTGTAACCTTCTTTTAGACATCTGAGTGATGGCTGGGTAAAAATAGCATCATGTGCACACAAGACAAACAGGAGTGAGTGCAACGCTTTGTTTTCCGCTGAGGCTACAGTGGCCGGAGGAGAGCTTTTTGTGTGTTGACAGGCAGTCAATTTTCACACAGTAGATCAAAGCTATAAAAAACACCAGAAAACATTTGAATACATAGTAAGTTGAGTCTTTTGAGATTTCATCCTTGCTCAGGCGTTTGTGCTGAAGTGTGTCTGAGGAAATCAGAACTACCTCAAATGCAGTTTAAAACTACTTAAGAGTTTTCTGTCTATTCTAGCTCTGTTGTGAAGCAATTTAAGCAATTTATTGTGTGGCATCAATACAAGTGATTCGAACTTACCAGGCTGTCTACACCACCCAGGGTGTGGTTAGCATTGTACAGGGAGTAGGTCAGCTGATAAACACCATCATTGGTCTCACTGTTGCCATAGAAACCCACACCCACAGAGATGCTGCAGTGAAAAGAGGGGAAGGACAGGTAAGTCTTTGATAAGTTAATGAGTTGAGCAGAGTTCTACAGTTGCTGATGTCTTCTATATCCACAGGGCTGTTGCCTGTGGATATAGGCTAAAGTCAGAAGGTCCTGGTTATAATTCCTGGCCTGGGCTCTTCTGCAAGGACTTTAATATCCAATTACTCCATCTTCCTCCCAGTACCATGCATGTTGTATTAAACGGCCTGTCTAAATTCCCTTGGGTGTACGGGTGTGTGTGTGGGGGTGCGTGGGTGTGTGTAACACCTGTGCAAAGCACAAATATTGCACAGTGATGGACCTTAAGAATATTTTGATTTGTTCTATCAACAGAAATCTACTAATTTACTGACAGTTTTCAAGGAAATATCATACAAATGTAAACCATTATGTAATGCATTTCATTTAAGACCTACAAAAATGTGAAAGCTGTTAACAATACCCTCTAATCCCAAAATGACACAATTTGTTTGCATGATTTTAAATCACGTCAGCAGGCACAACAATCCATACTTCGGATTTGTTCAGCTGGAGCGCAGGAAAAGAAAATTCTTACTGGAAAAAAAAAAAAACACTCCCAGGGCTTTGATATTCTTTTATGAGTGACAGAGGTTTTGGATCTACTACCTTACCTTGTCAGATAACACAAACAGAACTCATCTTGTAGAAATCCATAATTGTCCCATATGGGAACATGCTCCAGATAGAGGCCAAGATTGGGTCAGGTCAGTACTAAAGGGAGAACCTTAGGTAAGCCTTCTGAACACTTAAACTCAGTGTAAAAATCACCTGAAGCCACTGATTCTGCAGAATTGATAATAATGATACTGGAAGCTATGTTTGGATTAAGCAGAAAAACAGCAGCTATTTTCCTAATTACTGAGGCAAACACAATGTCTCATTAACTGACCTCCTGCAGATGAACCACCGAATTTGAAGGTTTTGTCCAAACTAGTAGGGAAATAAGTAGGAAAAACAGCAAAATGACAAAGTGCAGATTGTAGGGATTACTGCTTTTAAGAGGAATGAGCTGGGTCAGACTCTGACACGCACCAAAAAGGTGTCTTACTGCAATTAACATGTGTTTGTGATATTCTAAAATAATCCTATTCATTACGACAAATGCACCGTCAGTGCTTTGAGGTGTGGACTGATTAATAATAATAATAATAATAAATATTAATGAACATGTAAATATGTATATTTACATGAATATTAATGTCATGTAAAGGTTTAGAAAATTTAAAAATTTAAATTTTTTTGTAAAAGTCTGCTAAACTCCAGCACAAGCTCACTAGATCACAGTCATCAGGTGATCACTGGAACCCGACAGCAGTCACGGAGTGGTGGACAGCATGCCAAGATACATGTTTTCTGGCCGATTGAATATGAAATGTTGCTGAGTCGTGCAACAACTATAAACAACAATAAATATAACTTTTATCTTCTGCCAACAATAAACACTGCAACCGAACATAAAAATCAGACCCACCAAGTGAAGCTCACGCGACATTATGCATTTTATGTGTCATTTATGACATAAAATGACAGGAAAATGCACTGAAGTCTGTAGTGCAATGTGATAAAGTACTTTAGTAAGGCACACTACAGTCTTCTCTCTGCCCTTGTCAACTGTCAGCCAAACTCATGCAGTCGCACAAGGAATTAGGGGTGTGTGAGGCGCCAAAGGACACACTGTGAGTACTTAAGGTTTTTTGTAACTATAAAAGAACAAATGAGAAAGCTGTGAGTCTTCTATGTGATCAGTCTTCAAATGTGCCATTGAAGGATGCTGCTATTGAAGTGCGAAATATTTTTGTAAGTGAAATAAAATACCAGTAGTTGTTTATAGTTACCAAAGATAAAATTTCAGAGGTGAATAAACTTTCTCCCGATAATGTTTATCTCAACATATCATTAGAAAATAGCTGTCAAGAATTAAATAAAGGCAAAAAAGAGAGGAACCATCTGGACTAATAGGATTTACATGAAGACAATTTCTGTCAAGCTTGGTGTCCAGTACAATTGGCAGCAACATCCATCATGGGCTGCCTCTAATTGAGAGAGTTGGGACTTAGATGAAGGACTGTTGATTTCCAAAATCCTTAGTCTCACACTTTAATTACTGTAATTTGTAAAATTAAGTCTTGCCAAGAAAACGCCTTTTAAATAACAATAAATAGTAATTGAAGTTTCTAACTGTAAAAGAAGAGCGAGGGCAACTTTTTATAGCTACGTTGTGTAATACTTGTAAAACAGATAAAGATTTCTAACTGAGAACAGATTTAAAATATTTTACTGACGCAACCTCAATCATGAGGTTGTTTACTGGTTCTTGATACCAACAAGCGGCGTTTAGATTTAAACCTCAACGTGTGCAAGTTTCTGTATGTACAGATTAGCAAAAACACCTCAAACATAATGAAAGCTGTATTCTTTCAGTAAAATCCTCAAAAATATTCCGTCTGCAGAGAGGAGATGGTAATTAAGGTTGAGACCTCTGCATTTTTTAATAATGATTGCACACACAAGGTTCCTCAACCAAGACAGATGAGGCATTCCCGTTTTAATCAAGTTATCGAGATCTGCATCAAATTCCAGTGGGCTCGTTGTTAATTATGCCGATACTATGATCAATCAAACTCAGGTTTGGAGGTGCAGAGACATGCATTCATTTTCACTACAAGACAAACATACCATTAGAAACTATCCTAAATCCCCCGAGGAAAAGCAATATGCCCATTTGAACAAAGAATCGTTGCTGAAATGTGGAGCTTATCTCGACCCTACAGAGCTTCACATGAGCTTGCCTCTTTGTTTTGTTACCCCACCTTGGTTTAATGTTTCTATTGTTTCATTCTCTATTTGTTTTAACTGCCTTAGACTGTGGTTTTTCATAAAAAGTCCTTAAATTCTTCAGTAAGAAATCTGATCAGCATGACGTATTACCCAGTAAGGAAAGATGCTACAAAACAGTGGACGATGTGTTGTTTATAACTTATCACCTTTTTTACCATGAACATTATTATTGATACGTTTGATCAGTACAGGTTTAATTAAACTATGGTGGGCAATATTACCCAATCAGGTGAATTCTGAAGTATTTGTGTTACAATGGATTTGATAAATTTTTTGTTTTTTATTAGTGATTTCTTTTTTCAAAACCATGTTATAATTTTCTTGAAAATCATAAAATGCACCACAGGTCAATAACATGCATGCAAAATAAGTCAACTTATTTTGTTGCTCCAAGCAACTTATTTTGTCCTGATTTACTCAGGGATTTGTTTTTACTCTTCTTATTTAGATTTTTAGAATATGCATCTCTGAAGAGTAGGAGAGTGACACATTTAGGACACTTTAAGTAACAAATAGAAATAAATAAAATGTACATATTGAAAGCTTGTTTACCTGGCATGAGCTGCAGCCACTAATGAAATAATTAAAGCCAGAAATCACTGAAAAAAATTTGTGTCACTCAGTTAAGTGTATTAATAGTGTTTTTATACGAATATATATAAAACAATTATGTCTGGTGGTCTGGATATTCAGTTTACAAAATATTAAAGAGCATTTTTTTAAATTCAAATAATTAACTTTAAATATGTAAATCAAAAAAGCATAATTCCCCAATATTTTTCTCTTTAGCCAGAACTGATGAGAGCTTTTGTATTTTTCTGCACAGCCACAGACCACTGTGTTTGTCAATGAGCTTAAAACCCCACAGTGCTCGTAATTCTTGGGTTTTAATTTAATATCTCCAACCAGCTGATGAGCGTGGCTGTCACATGGTTCAGTCCTGGTAATAAATTCAATTATCTACTTTGAGCACTCCCATCTTACCAACACAGCCGGTCTGCTGATGTTGGTGCTGAATCAGTCCATGTGTTCCTTAAACTTTATTATCAGCGTTACAGTCCATGTTTAAGAGAAACCTAAACACTAATCTACTCTGCAAATATAAGAACAAAAATCTGAAGTTGGATCCAGTGACCTACTCAACATCACGCCAATGATGTTGGCCATCCTGATTTCCTTCAACTTGTTGGGGAAAGTCCAGCTAAGCTATTAGCTCTAGATTTCAGCAAAGTTCAATTTGCTGAAACCACACTTTTCATTATGCCCACAGTTTTGATTTTAAATGTAATTTTTCCTTTTAAGTGGAACATCATCATAATTAACATAAAGGCTTTCAAACATCCATCTCTGTGTAATTAGTCAGTATAATGTGTTTCACTCAGTGACAGAGTTCCTAAAATAAATGGGTTTTTTAATAACATTCTAATTTATTGAATGGGTCTGTACCTGCGTTGCATTATGTACATTAGATCTTATGCGGGTCAGATGTTTTTAGGTGCCATATTCGTATAGGTCAGAAAGTGACCGTCAGGTGCGTGGTGCAATGTTGCTGTTTCTAAGTGACTTGTGTATAGCGCGCATGTGGAATGGATTTGCAAGGGGTCAGGTGCATTGTGCTGGTTTCGTGTGCCATGGTGATGACGCACGTTGGGGATGTGGTTGTGTTCGTGTGGGTCAGGTGCGGCGATGGTTTTTGTTCGTATCCTCTGAAAATATCCTGCAGGCATCCCTGGCCTCACACACACACTTCCTCAGTCTCTCTTTCGTTGTCGCTGCATTGTCTGTATTGTTTGTCACTACAAACAATACATCAGTTTCTTCTACAACTTTTATTAAAATAAATGGTCAGCAGGTCTGTGGAATACGTTTCATGCCAAGGAATCACAAGGTTTGATTAAAGATGAATGGGGCCATACTGGAGCCCTATTACTGGAGTCTGTTAATCTATAAATGCCATGAAACACAAACACATTCTCCCATTCTTTTCTGTATTCTGTGTGACCTTTTTAAAACCAAGTCCTATGAAAATGTTCAAAGAGTAAGGGTTATCAGAGAAATGTTATCTCACCATTTCTTACAGTTCAAAGAGAACTTGCAGAGGCAGATCAAAGACTGAATTCATCAAAAGAAAAAAGGATGCTGACTGTCTTATTGTAGACCTAAATTTTGAGTTTTTGCACAGTTAAAGACAGAAAATTAAGCATTAGAATAAAGCAAATACACTGACATAAATAGGAAAACTAGAAATAATAAATTAATGGTGTTTCAGTTAAGCCCACCCACACACAGTCTTTCTTGATGGTGGCACAAAAGTTCATGGTGACTGACAGGCAATCGAGAAATGCAAACACACTCAAATTTTCTCACCATGTGATAAGACCTGCAGCCACAGCTGACCAGGTGACGCAGCAGGAATTGGGCTTCTTGGTCTCCTCCTCTTCATCTTTGCGACAGCAACACAGGAAGCTCAGGTAGACGGCCAAACACAGGAGGTTAAGGCCGAGTCCTGCCGCTGCCACACAGCCCAGGAATATGAGGGACTATAGGGGACAGGAGGGGAGGAGATTGTTTGCTTTACAATCAAAAGTAAACAGAGAGAGTCATTATGCAATTCAGGGAACCTTTCATGTAATTATTTGAGCAATTTACCCCAGAGAAATCATAATTTATGCATGGAATGTCATGATGTAACAACATTATACAGCCATCGTATGTATTTGTTGCTCACATTGTCCCAAATATGTGTGAAGATATTTCTATAGTTAGAATATTTATGTCTGATTTGAAGCTTACAATGTTTTAGGCATCAAAAAAGAAGTTTACCAAAACAGTCCAGTCGTTAATTATTCTTTAGAATTTAAAATGGTAAATTTGCTTGTTTGTTTAGAACAGCAAAACATCCGCTGACAAAAATGCAAACAAAACTTCACCCTATTACTTAAAAAATAAATTTAGCTTTGAGAAGGGCAGAAGTGTATTAAGTTCAAGATCAAACTTTAGAAAATGGCACTGAGCCTCCAAAAAAAAAAAAAAAAAAAAAAAAAAAGGTTTACATTGTTTATTTGAACCAGTCCTCTAGGGCTTCAAATGAAACAGTCTCTCTGCATAGTTACTATCATTATTTAACAATAAACCACATGAAAGCAATAAATTATAAATTATGATTATGTCAGTAGCAGTGCTGGCAACAAAGCTACAAGCATTCTGGTTGCCTGTCTCCAGCTGGAAAACAGAAGCCTCCCTTTACTTTCACTTCTCTCCTCATGTCACCATTAACCCCCATCCCACCTTCTGCGAAACAGTGCAACGACAAAAATAGCAACAAGACTGTAACAGCCTCAAATGAATTCACCATCCGTCTGTGAGCAGATGGGCTTCTTCAGGCTCACGCTCTTGTATCATTTTTTTAACGCTTCCCCTTCCTTTTTAGCTTGTCTGAAATCCTTGTGATGCTGAGCCATCTGCTCTTTGTCTGTGATGTCATGTCTCCTGCATCCCAAGTGGTGTGATTAGAATGCATGAATAAAAGAGTCTGCCGGATTATTTCAGATTCTACAAAGTGGCAGGTAAACCTCCCTAAGCTACACAGAAATGCCCTCTAAATACTAAAACCTAAACAGCAAGGAAATTAGCGTATTAGCTTGAGATGAAGCTGAATAGAGCAAAGGCATGCAATATTATGAAATTCTGTATTTACGAGAGGTTTACACTGCAGTGCAGGTCCTGTTTATACAACAACGTTAGGACAGGAAAACATATGCGCATCTTGTGTTTTTGGTCTTATTTTTACATGACAACATCATTTTGACTGGACAATAAAGCAAAGCTCTGATAACAAGCTCCAGAGTGAAACATTTTAGAAACACAATGCAAATCATGTCTAAATAAATTCACACTGAACACAATTTGGAAACGTTATCTTGCGCATGCGCACTCAGGCCAGGTTTTCACCCAAGCACAACACAACAACAATGGCAGACCTCAGTGTTCCATCTGTGTTTCTGTACCTCTTCAGATTTGTTTTAGAGCGTTAAAATTATGTTAATTGTGCAATATTTATGTTGCTAGCGAAGATGCATGGGTTACATGCGTCAGATCACATGGGCACCTCTGTACAAACAAATAGTTGCAAAAACACACCTGTGGATTAGAAAACTCATAACCTGTTAAAAACCAGCCCCTTATCCTACGCTATTTGCTTCATACAGAGAGACTGGGCTCTAGGCTATTGAGAAACAATTGCTTCCTGGAGGTGTGGACTCTGTTGAAGTTTCAAATTTTACCTAACTGCTTACATTTGTGAAGAGAGAAGTACCAAGTGGAACAAGATGGCTGTTAATCCTAATCCAATATTTGGAAGTGTGGCCAGCATGGATTGAATGTCTTTGTTCACTTCCTCTGCTGCCATTGCTAAAACTACAGGCAGACTACAATGCTAAGAGAAAGCAAAAAGTCAACGTTTTTGTTCACAACTTCACCATCTGTTTGTTGCTTGGTCTGGTAGAAAATTCATTGGAGAGAATCAGAGACAGAATCAGAGTTAAGGCGAGAAAGCCCAGCAAGAATTTTTTCAAATAGAGTTGCATGAAGGCAATGGCCAGGCTAGTAGCTCACAAAGTTTCATTGTGTCCTTTACAGTTGAGCACCTCCTTTAGGCACCATATCATTTCATTTTCATCTTCACATGGATGAAAGTGAAGATGTCTATCCATCCATCCATTTTCTGTTCACCCTTGTCCCTTAATGGGGTCGGGAGGGTTGCTGGTGCCCATCTCCAGCTACG
>CAEGAE010005216.1:0-19312 GCA_903067095.1 Girardinus metallicus | reverse complement strand
ATATTCTTACATTAGAAGATAAGTGCTTTTTTGTTTACGTAATTTTCCTTAAACATCAACATCCTGTAGCAAAAACACCAATTTTCTTTTTGTAAATGTTTTATGTTTGTGGTTTTATGTTTATGGTTTTCTTTTCACTAAAGGTTATGTCACATTTTGCATCTCTAAAGGAGTTTTATTTAGCCAGACTGAGGGCAAAAATGGCTCTTGGTTTGGTTTCAGACCCCTTGTAATTTATGGAATTCCATTTTTTTGGCAGATATTTTTGCCACAAATGGAATCCCATAGTTCTAGAGGACCGTATAAAAAGTTGTGGCGGGGTGCATATGGCCCCCGGGCCTTAGGTTTGACACGTGTTGTAGATCAAGACAAAAACTGTTCAGATAATGTAGACGTTGTCACATGCGATGACTAGACGGTGAAATTTGAGGTTTTTATCGAAATGACTTTTATTTTTCTCATATTTTTTTATTTTAAATAAAAATTGTTAATTCTCTACGCATTTGTAGCGATAAATGAGCTGAGTATTTCCCTGCGGCTGTTAGTGAAAAGGTGGGCATCTTCTCGTGCGCGGTCCTCGTGCACGACGCACTGCGCCGCTTTCATTGGCTGGCGCGACAGCATAAAGTCCCGCTGCGTCTCCGGCTCCTTCACTGACTGAAACTAAACTGCCGCTGCTGCTGCTCAGCTTCAGAAACACGCCACACTTTACCAGACCATCCCCACTCGTTTCTCCTCCAGTTTTATTCTGGGCTGCAGTCGTAACAATGAAGGAGAGAAGACTCCCGCAGCCTTTTGTGGCGAGGTGTAAACTGGTCCTGGTTGGAGACGTTCAATGCGGTAAAACAGCGATGCTGCAAGTGTTGGTGAAGGATTGCTATCCAGAGGTAAGACGCTGCTGCTCACGTCTAAATCACTTAGATATATTAAAAAGCTTTTCTGTTTTTACGTTCTTAGAGGTAGAAAAACTATCAGTATATAATTAGACGCTTTTATATTCAATTTGAATATTCTAACATTATTGATTCCTTCTGATTAATCCTTGGATTTGAGTATGGAGACTTCTTTAGCATGATGTCAAGCTTATACTAGGAGAAAGGTAGTTTAGTTAGAATAAAATTCTTTAATTTTTGGACTATAGATTTTCACATAATAACTGAACCTCGTCAATAAGAAAATTAAAGAAATTATAATAAGAATTTAGCAGCAATGATTAGTTTATTACAAAATCCACCAATTCCTTTAGAGTTAATCTAAAATGGAAACCTGCAACACTGAATATGTGATGAGAATGTTTCCTAATCCCGTCCTCCATTCCTCCTCATCCAGACTTACGTCCCCACTGTGTTTGAGAACTACACGGCTTGTCTGGAGCTCGAGGACCAGCGTGTTGAGCTCAGTCTGTGGGACACGTCAGGTGAGATTCACAAGCTCTGATGCTGTTTTCCTTTGCTAAATTTCCTGAAACCGGATGTGGTCTCCTGTGTTGTCCATCTTTGTTTAAAATTCTCCCCAGTCTGGCCAGGGCTGAGCAGTAAGTTCAGTCTCAGAGACGTATTGATGGGTTTATATCTGCAGCATGTTTACTCTCCCAGTAAGCTCGGCCGGCCAGGAGCCGGGTAACGATTATGACTGTAAATAAAGCAGGGTCTCATTCTTTTGTTTTGCTATCTGTGCTGTTTATGCAGGCTTCACTATCTCTCTGCCTGTTTGTCTGTCCTGTTTTAATGCAGTTAAGCAGCTTTTTTATTCAGTGTGAAATCTGCTGAGGAATCTTGCCTGCTTGAAAGCTGAAAGCAGACAATTTAGAGTCCGTAATGTTTGTAATCTAAGTTGTCTAATTGTTTCACTGCTTACATAAAGTCTTTGGGCTAATCACTCCTGTCAGAAAAGCCATAACATTGTAAAAATTACCCGAAGCTTAGATTTCTGGGATAAATTAATAAATCGTCAAGGATATAAAACTGTACAATCATATTAAGCTATAGGAAACAAAATGTTTATTTATCTTTTTTTGCTTAAAAGCAGATACAACAGTCAATGCCAGAGATTTCAGGGATCAAGTTAGCTCTATTTTACAGTATTGTCCCTTAATGCTGATATTCCTTTTAACATTTATGCAACAAAACAACAAAACTAAATCTTTTATCAGCTCTGATCTGCAGATTGAATGCTGAAAAATATGATTTTTTTTCCCCTGTTCATTAAATGCATCAAAACAAAAGAACGTACACAATTTTCTGTCTTTAGATGTAATATGCAATGTCATACACTTTAAACCACTTTTTGAGTTTAATTAAAATTGGATAAAGATTAGGAACCAATGTTTTGATGCTTACATCACTAAATCAATTCTGTCATTTTGGATTCTAAAGCACTACCTCTGTTTGTTAACCCTCAATGTATTTTTCCTCTCCTTAGGGAAAAAACATCTGAATCTTTATTAGCCTATTTAGTATATTTCTACAGCAGATATTATAAGATTTTTAAAGTTCTTAGTCCCATTGTGAGTACAGCAGTCGTGCACCAACTTTGTAGTTATTTTGTTCCATCTGAGTTGGTGAAAGCAAATTTTTCTAACCTCAACATTGAAAGAAGTTGTTATCCTGGTCAAAAACATATTTTTCCAATCGCTTTTGTTTACACAAAGACTTAACTGTGTGGTGAAAATCTCTTTTGCCTGAGGTTAATCTAAAGAAAAAAAAAAAACCCCAGCAGATATTAAGTGACTACATGTGTTCTTGGATTGTAAAAATCTAAAAAAAAAAAGAAAGTTTAATTGTGACGCTAACCTGCAGATTAATTGATAATACAATCGGCCAGAACAGCTTTTAGGTTTCTGGTTCAGCGTGTGAAAAGATAAACTGCATGCAGTCGCCGAGTCATCTAAGCGCACAGAAGTCATTATGTAAATTAAATCGATAAGAAAAGCCACCAAGTGCACCAGCGGAGCTCTTTTGTAACAGTGCTGGCTGCAGCCTGAGGCCTGGTGTTCAGAGGAAGTCGAGTGGTGCCAGTTGGCCTTCAGAGTGGTTGTTTCACAGGGGAGTGGAGGGGATGCCTCGTCCACATGGGGGGTGGAAGTCTGCAAGAGTGAAGCCAATCATGGTTCTTGTGTGTGTGTGTGTGTGTGTGTGTGTTGTTGTTGTGAACAGAAGGCACAAGCGAGGGATACTGAGAGAAAATATGTGCTTGACCTCTATGCTTATGTAACCCAAAGCAGCACTAAGATAATTTGGGTTTGTACATTTGTCTCCCACGACGGAAAAACTTTCTTGACAGTCACCCATTCTGGAGGAAATGTTGCATAAGACTGATTTCCATTTGAATAAATAAATATAAGCGCACCTTCACTGCACTGTGCATAAATATCCACGTCGTCTTTGCGTGTATGCCATACCGCTTTAGGTAAAGTCTTTTCTAAATATTTGAACATTATTTTTAGCAAAAATAAAACTTTTACTATTAAATTAATAAATGTTTCTTTTAGCTCAAAAACAAATTCACTATCTCATTTTACAATCGCAACAGAGAGAGAGAGAAAAAAAATGCTTAAATTCTTGAATAGAAATTTGTCCTGTGACCAGTGGGTTGCCAGCTCAAAACCTGCTCTGTCCATCTCAGTTGTTGTTTCTTCTGTAAGACACTTCATTCATCTTGCCACCATCAGTGTGTGAATGTGTGTGTGAATGACTAAAAGTAGAGTAAGCCGCTTTGGAGTCCTCTGACTTGATACGCCATAAAATGCTGGCCATTTTGCCATTTAAGGAGAAATTGTAATTGGCTAATATCTATATTTGCTGGTCAGATCTTTATATTGATCACCTATGGGCCAACAACCCCATATATCAATATTAAATAACAATTCTTACTCAGAAATAGGACAATTTTTATGTGAACCTCAAGCTTTTTCTTATATAGCTGATATTAGTCTCATTTTGCATCTTTTCCGAAGACACGCTGATGAGTGAAGGCGCGCCATTCACTTTTTTTTTGTCTTTCACAGTAAACCAGACAGTATGAACAGATCGGCTTCTGTTGCTCAGCTAAAAGCATTGTGCATCTCTGTGTGCGTTATTTGTGTGTTCAGGCGAGGTGGAGGTGCTAATGTGTGGGAGGCGGTAGGAGCAAGTTGTGTCCTCTTTAGATCTGTCTGCCTCCTCTTTCTCAAGTCTTACATCACCTCGGATGGTTATATGGGACATGGATTTTGCTTTTCATAAACAGAACACAAAAGTATATTGATAGATGCAACTTGTGTAACGCATCCTACTTTGCAAAGTTAAGTTAACAATAAAGACCGGCTAAATAAAACCTTGGGTGCAAAGCATTACATTTCACCAGGAAGCCCCGATTGTTGGTTGCTCTTGCTAGCAGAAGCATCTATTCCTGTCCTAATTACATTTCTTATATTTGCTTCTTGTGCACATTTGGCCCCCGAGGACAGGACGAGGAAATTGAAGATTGCTGTGGTCGTGTAGGTAGTGATTAGGTGGCTGAGGGAAGACAATAGAGCGCGGACATCCTGCCAATTTGTTTTTAGCTCTGGAACTTGTTCTGTTTATAGAAATGCAAGCAGAATCTGTTTCCTTCGTTCTTTTGTTTCTCAATACCTGAAGGGGAATCCCAAGGCCTGGGATTTAAAAAGGCCAGCGTACACAACAAATATGATATACAGTTTTGAGTGATTGGTCTTGTTTTCAGTTAATTATGAGGAAACATTTTGACGTGTTACGCACCACTGCTGTTAAATATTTAATTTCTAGGTGAAGTGCATTTCCTAGCAAAAATATGCTTAGCCATAGATATTTTTCACAAACTGTCACATTAAATCCTCATAAGTAATGGATGTAATTGACATTTTATATGATACATCAACACTAATAATTGTAAACTGGGAGGAAATTTAAATTGAAATCTTTTCACCGAAACAAAATTTTGCACTGGATCTATATTTTGTACATCTACCTTTTGCAACAAACCCTTTAGACTGTCTCTACAAGTTTTGCGCATCTAGAAACGAAACGTTTTGCTCACTCTTTGCAAGAAAGCACAAGCTTTGGCAGATAAGACGGATTTTGAAGTCTTAATGCCGATTTTCAATTGGACTTTGGTCTTGGACTTAAATGGACTTTGATCTAAACCACTCTAACGTAGCTCTGGCTGTATGTTTAGGTTTGCAACCTTAGCATACGCTTGCAGGTTTTCTTCCAGTTTTCAAGGAGCAATGTATTGTATGGTTTATTTAAAATTTAAAATATGAATTTAAATCATTTATAGAACGCTGGTTTAAAGCAGATAAAGGATATGTGCAGAGACTCATTAATTTGTTTTCCTTTTAGTAGTGTTAGATTTCCTCTTGTGTAAATACGAAGGAAGTGGTGGTGATAAGTTAGGGATGGACAATAAATCAATAACAATATTGATAAACATGCGGTCAACATTAATAGATAATACATCTGATAAATGTTTCAAGTTTTTACTGAACTCCAATCCAGAACCGCACAGCATTCTGGGGAATGTAGGCAGAGAAAAGACTTTAGCTACTCAGCCTTTCACGGCCAGATAAGCAAGGTTGGTGGAAACAACTAATCACTGACTCTTTGGTTACTTGGCAACAACTTGTTGAGTAACTTGTGGTTACCTAGCAACAACTTGTTGAGCAATTTGCGCTGCAGCAGTTTCAGGTTTTACCACTGTGCCTCATTACTGCTTAAACATTAAAAAACAGCATGGAGTGAAAACTGTGGTTAAAACAGAAAACGTCACACCACCAGTCTGGCAGTATTTCAGATATTTAAAAAAACCTAATCAATATTTGTTCATATCAACTGATATGAAACACATATATCATCGAGTCCCATTATATTTATGATTTTATTTTGATTGTTACCATGTCAAACCTCCTAGTCAGCTGTGTAAAAGTTTGATCCGACTCCTTGCTGCCCCTTTAGGCTCTCCATATTACGACAACGTCAGGCCCCTCTGCTACAGCGACTCAGACGCAGTGTTGCTATGCTTTGACATTAGCCGGCCGGACACAGTAGATGGTGCTCTGAAGAAGGTATGAGCAGCTGAGATTCCTGCTACATGGCATATTTGCTTTAGTATCTACAGTAATGATAATTAATAATAATAAACCTGCTTGCTTTATTTGCAGTGGAAAGCAGAGATTCAGGACTTCTGTCCCAACACTCGAATCCTGCTCATAGGCTGTAAGACAGACCTGAGAATGGATGTGTGCACACGCATGGAGCTGTCCAATCAGAAACAGGCTCCAGTCTCCCATGAACAGGTGAGCTTTTATTGGTTCCCTTTTCCTGCTTAATGTACTTGTATGACTTTCTCAATTAGAGGTGGGCAATATGGACTTACAGTTTTAATATGATATTTTATACCACTGTTGTGATAGTAATAAAAGTGACAAAGAGAAAATTTATTTCATCTTTTTTAGGTTACTCTATAGCACAAATTCTGCTCTTGAAAAATACTCTTTATTGTAATATGCTTCTTTAGGATACCAGTAATATAAAGAAGTCATATAATTAATTAAACTTAAAATCCTCACTTAATTTTATTGTACTTTCCAATTTATTGACATTTGTTGATGTTTTCATTGACTTTACAATGGAGAAAATAGTAAACCTGACAAATCCAGTAATAAGGACAGTTTAATATAAACATCATTAATTGGGATTTATCCTGACAACAATAAATCAAAATTATTATCATAGACATACAGACACACTGCATTTATCCTAACAAGAGAGTAGCTAAAATGCACAACATTAATTATGATAACTGTTAAACCCATAATACAAAACATGGAAAAGTTAAATTTAACATGAAACCTTGTTAAATTAGTCTAAAACAGTAATACTTGTAGAGAAAACACAGAAAGTTACAGACGCCAACAGGGAAAAGGGAGGAGCTGTCAGTCAGTGGTTGTCATGGTAACCACCAACTGTCAAACGCAGCATAAGGTAGCTTGTGTAGCAATAAATGTCAGGAAAAACAACTTTTTGTTTAGACAAGATGAATTTGAAGAATAAATAAACACATTTTGACAAACTTTACAAATACTACATATAAAAAATACAATAAATTACCCCTTTTAGAATTTTTTTTTTTTTTTTTTTTTAAAACCACTTTATTAAAAAAACGCTCCTCTTCATTCTGTAGGGTTCATCTTTGGCCAAGCAGCTCGGAGCTGAAGCTTATCTGGAGTGCTCGGCTTTTACTTCGGAAAAGAGCATCCACAGTGTTTTCCGTACCGCAGCTCTCGCCTGCATGAATAAACTGCAGCCTCCCAACAAACCCAGCCCGGTCCGCCGCCTCTCCAAAAGACTGCTACACCTTCCCAATAAGACGGATCTCCTCTCCTCCACCTTTAGCAAGGACAAGTCCAAAAGTTGCTCCATCATGTGAACACAGCAAAGAGCATGCTCGGAGTATGGAAAGAGAGGACAAGAGAACAGTACTCTACCTGGTTCAGGTGGGGTTCAGGGCGTGCAAGGGAAAGAGCAATCATCGAGATTTTCACAAAACTTTTTACTCTTTTGCATCATCCTCCTCTAACTCCTGGCTGCCACAGTTTCCACAGAGAGAAACTATTTGAAGTGGAATTTCATGATCCTATACAAATGGAGAGTAACATGTTGCAGCCCCACATAAAGGTTGTTGTGAATCAGCTTAACAATGCTCCGTACCTTAGCTCGTCCATAAAGGAAGCATTGTATCCTCTCCATTAAAGTGATGAAATCCATTTAAAGCTCTGATAGCAGTGCCGTATCCCATCCATCTCTCTGTCTGGATGTCTTTTAAAGGTCACAGCATAGGCTGAGTGATGAGAACGTAAAATCTGAGAATGAAGCTGCATCTGCAGAAACCTAGCTGAGGAGATCTTAAAAAATTATTCCCCCACCAGAGCCCTCGGCGTAATATATATTTTGAAATTAAAGTTGACAGCAGAACAAAAAAGATGACAAAAAGGGAGGGATTTGGCAAGCGGTGCGCTCATTTGCAGAAGGCAGTGGGAGGACAAAGTGAGTCCGTGAAGAAGTGCAATGTGACTCAGCACTACCATGAGCCGCAAGGTCGAAAAGGGTTGATGCGTTTTGTTAAATACTTTCCACCTGTCTTCAGGAGGTCCTCTGCCATGCACCATCACCACACGAGTTCAGCAACCATAGGTATTTATATTTTGTGGTGTTACATGGAGGAATGATATTTCCAGACTGTTTAATGGGTTCAATTTTCATTTTGTTTACTTTTTTCTTAGTCTTTTTTTTTTATAGAAGAGACCAAGAAAAGAGGATTTTTTGTGCTCCAAAATAAGTCTATGGATTATCTATGTTTCAGAAATACTCTTCCTCACGGACAATAAGGGGAATAATTGTTCAGCTTGGTTCTACAAATATCTACTCATTACAGCCTGCTGTCCTGAAACCTGGCCAGAAGACTTCACACCAGTGAATAATCAGTTAGCATCCCAAAATAAAACTAAACCTGATATATCTTTTTTTCTTTTTTGCATGTTTTTTGCCTTTCATACTTCACAGAATGTGTAGCAAAGAGCTGAAAGTAAACACAAAAACACTGTGCCGTTCTCATCCAAGACCTTCTTGTTCTTAATGGGAAAGTTCAGAATTTTTGAAGCAGGGTTCCTTTAAAAGATTATGATTCGTGATTTCTGAAACCGTGCTAACATTTGAAAGTCCAGCATGAGCCACGATAGTCGTCAGCCTTACTGTTATCTCCTGAAAATCTTGCTCTCATTCATAGTCTGAATGAACTGAAGACATGGAAACAGTCTTTTTCCTTCTGTAACAACTTTAACACCAAAGAGTGTTGTTGTTAGGGACTTCGCTAAAAACATTGGTCATTACAAGACTTTTCCTCTTTAGATCTGATGACTCACAACATCTTAATTTGTATGAATTTAGATTAGTTGGTAACAGATGCTAAAGCTAACTGTTAGTCCAAGCATAGCTAAGCACAATACAGACTTCCACAGTCCCAAAAACTCTCCTCTAAAAAACGTTTCATTGGTCTGTACAGATATCATTTTATAAACTTTTGAGCTGCTGTCAAGTTTGCATTGATGATTATTTATAGATGCGCATGGTTGTTTACACAGGAAATAGAGAATGGAGTCGGCGTGCCATCAATTAGCTTCCCTGTGAAACATGTACTGAGAACATTTTTCCACTCAGAACAAAATGATAAATAAGTAAATTAGTTCTTATGCACAGTATAAGTAATGCAGTGCATAAAAACTAAACTAGTAAACAATCTCCATTTTCTACCTCTTTAAATACCTAATTACCAATGTTTATCTAAACCTAGATTTATTTACATAGGTTTAAGAACATCACAAGAATATTCTTGTGATATTCAAGCAAATATCACAAGAATTTAAAGATTCATAACATAGCATTGCATAAACCACAATGACATTTTTGTCATTGTGAGATTTTTAAGATAATAAAAGTTGGAAGTGCTACTCTGATTAGCTGTTTTCTATAGTCTCCAGGAACAACAGTGGATGGTGAGAGAACTATGCACTGCAGGAGAAATATAAATTATTCATAGCCTTCTACAGAATCCCACTTCAAAAATCATGGGCTATCACTTTTTTTTTCTGCCATTGTCATTTAGGTTTTGGAGTTTGTGCTGCATGCTTCTGTTAAGAGGAACATCTTGCCTGATACCTTGAACTCTTTCAATAAAATGCTCCTTTCTGGTTGCTAACATCCAGAGATTAACTGAAATAATCAAGACTTTCCTCAAATTTTAAAAACGGAACAAAAGATTTCTCTTGCACTAAACTCAACTCTGTTATACAAAAATACAAACTTTGTCACCTCAATGCCCAATTAAGGCTTTATTCAACACAAACTTATATACACTCTGTACATTTAAGCAAACAGGACTAATTTTCACTCAAGAGTAAATCCCATGAGAACAAAACGAGTTTAATCCCTCGAACAGGCTGGTCCTGTCTGTATTTGCTTTCCCTCCAATCATTACGGAAAGCAGAAGATTTAATACTTTTTTTTTTTTTTGCTGGATGTTTTGCGTATTGTTGTTTTCTCTGGCGTTGTGTTCACTGGAGTCTCCTGGCATTAAGCTGTTGACAGCTTGGCTAATGGAGGGCTTGATGATTTGTAGGTCTGCACCGGGAAGCGCAGCAATGTGCACAGCGGCGGGATTTAATGCGTTGCCTAGCAACAGTGTGAGCAAGGGCCATGCCTATATCTCCGACGGAGAGGAGGGGTGACGTCTCCGAGAGAAGTGCGCCTCTCCTTTCCTTTGTAGCATTAGACTGGAGCCTCAGCGAAGGTGGCGGCGGGACATATCAGGGAGAAGCTGTGTCTTCAACATGTGTTTTCTGGTTGGAACGCCGCAAAAACACAACATCTTACCAAGTAATTTCGGTCCAGTTTCTAGTGCAAATATCTTAGTCCACTTGAAAAAAGACGAAACTAACTTACAAGCAACTTTTCATCAAGATATAGGTGTTTTGAGTCAATAATTCCTTAATTTTGATGAATAAGTACTAGTTTCACTGATAGAGAATTTTACTTGTCCAATGTCTAAGCATCAACCAGTTTAAAAATAAATGCAAAGCTATGGCTGCGTTCACACTGCAGCCTGAAGTGACCCAATTCATTTTTTTTAACGTAATGTGAGCTGTATCTGATCTTTTCGTGACAGTCTGAACAACACAGGCCGGATTCTTTTCGAATGCGACCCAGGCTGCTTGGGTATCCGATTCAAATGTGACCTACCAAACGTCAAGCGTTCTGATACGCGCAAGCGGGAAGAAAAACATTTTCTTGTCTCATGAGACTTAGTTTGTAGCCATTTTGTCTATGTAATATAAGTTATCGTTGACTCTTTAGCATATTGAACAGGGACATGGATATCATGACCCGGTTTTAATTACAAGTTTTTGGTAATTATTGAGTCAGTAGGTAAAATATTTCATTAAATTGAGATAAGGGGATTAAATAAGTGTTGCTACTCCTTTTCTAACAGAAAAGTAGTTGTAAACAAATTATTTTTTTCTTGTTTATGCATGCACTGTTTTTTTTATTTTTAAATAAATACAAAATACTTATGAAATGGGAAAAATGTCTTGTTATAAGTAAAATGATCTGCCAATGGAACTGGAACTTTTTCATCAATATTACGGAGTTTTTGACATAAAACAAGTTCATATCTTGCTGAAAAGTTACCTGGAGTTAGTTTTGTCTTATTTCAAGTGTATTAAGATATTTGCAATGGAAATTAGTTCAGAAATACTTGGCAAAGTGTTGTGTTTTTGCAGGGAAAGGCCTTCCGTACTAGTAGCAGTCATCTGCTTTAGACTGGAAGCAACACCGAGTTTTTAAATGTGAATCTTAAAGCTGTGCTGCCGTGTTTATTTAACCTCTCTGTGCTGTCTGGAGCATCCCAACATCCCAAACTAGTTAATTATAAACACACTGTTTCACGGCTTCTCTTGCTCTTTTTTTTCCCCAGATTTGTTTTGTACATAATCTTCTTCATAGAGCTGTTTACTCCCACAGAGGAATGTTATTGAAGCAAAACAACATGCTTGTATGAAGTCACCTCTCATGGCTTAAATTATTGCCAAGATCCTGTATTTGTTATTGTTACACCGTCTTTAAAAGTTTCATTTAAGTAAATATGCCTGAATTTCGTTTACAAGTGTTACTTCTGTGATAAATCAATAAAAGGTAAACATTTGATGGACATATTATGGAATCAAGTCAATTTTTATGTTGGAATGTTTTCGTTCTGAGTCAAAAACACCAATCTCATTTTAAAATATGTCAAAAAATATGAAGTGTATAAATCCTACACATATTCAACACTTTTCATGCATGACGAGTTGAGACATTAACTCTTCTGTAAGTTCAAAGTAGGTTAGAAACTTATCAGAAACTGTCAAAGTAGAGCAAAAAGCTGTTTTGGGGATTTATTTGAACTCAAGGCTCTTATGGAGTGAGTAGCTGATAGCTTGGTGGCACATTGTGTGTGTTGACTTCAGGATGACTGATAATATATCTTCATTTTCTAATCAAGGGCAGAGGAAGACGGCTAGAGTAAAATGCAAAGCAATCCTGGAAGAAAACTTGTTAAATAACTTTAAAAAAATTGAGACTGCAGTAGAAATTTCCTTTTAGGAGGATAATTAACCAAACCATGCAGTCAGAGTTACAACATGACTTAGATTAAAATTGGCATTATTGGACTAAACTTGAGCTATTTTAAAATAATAATAATGGGTTCAAGTTTCAGTCCTTAGATGTGCAAAGCCGCCCATTACAAAATGACTTGAAATGCTTCACCACATGGCTTATAATACATATTTACCACATTATTTTCCAGTCAGTGCATCCATTTCCTCTCTGCTTTACAAAATATGGATTACTTTGCATTTGGTTATTACACAAAACTCTAATGAAAATCCTTTCAAGTTTGTGGTTTTAACATGATCTTTTGTGAAAACATTTGATATGTGTGAATATTTTTACAAGACATTTTACATAATGTTTATTCAAAAAAATGAAAGCTAGCTGAAACCAAGTTGTTTTGTTTATGCGCAAATCCTGTTGTATGACTTTAATGCCTTGCAATTAAAGTCATACAACTTTAATTGTATGACTTCAATTATGCATGTCTGTTTTCAATGCATGTCTGTTTTCAGAATAAACCTTTAATAATTAAGCCTTTAATTGCTGTGTTTCATCTGAGGTAGAAAAGACTGCATAAAAACTAGAAAAAATATAATGAAAACATAAAAGACAGGTATTCATGAAAGAAAACCGTGGTTTCATTTATGCTTTGGAAGAAGAAGGGATGGAAAAGCTTTACTGTTTGGAGTGTTCCAATAAAACGCATCATTTTATCCACAAATATTATAAAACTTTCCTTTCAGGTAAAGAATTCCCTTGGTATTACGTTTCTGTTGCCTCTTCTCTCTTTTTCCTCTTAGCCATCCATCTTTTGCTCTGTCACAATGTTTGCTGTCTTTCACATGACTTGCCAGATCTTTGCCGTTATCAGCTTGTCTCTGTTGGCTCTCCGATGAAACCATATAAATGAAGTGGCCTGAATGTTTGCCATTCCTGAGCTATCACACAGGATACAGCTTATCCGCTACCTTTACACAACAGCAGACAGGCCAGTTGGGGGAGAATCAGCAACCTTTGATAAATTTCATATTTGCTGCTGCAAGGCTGATTTTATTCAGCTAAGACAGAATGGCTGCTTGATCGTCTTTTGGATAAGCATAGCTGTTTCTGTAACTTGACTATACTCCTCTGTCCTATCTCTTTCTCTGTTTATGCTTCCCCGTCTCATTTATCAAGAATGTTACATGTCTCATCAAATCAGGCAGCCTTATGACAAACCTGTCGCTCCAGGGCGTGATTATGCAGTTTGGCACATCCGTGGTAGATGTGGTGCCAGTCCTGTCACTGTCCATTCACAAAAGCGTCTACTTTTTCAAGGTTTGTTCTGTCTTTTTCTTAATACCGTGGTGCTAAAATATTTTTGGAAAAATGTCACAACACACATACTGTAAATGAATCAGTATCTGAGTTTCTTAGCTTGTATAAAACAGGTTGAATGAATCTTTAAAAGCAACTCAGCCAAAAAGCATAAAGGTGAGTTTTTACAAATTTTACAAATTTAAATATGCAGATATGATTGGCATACCCACACTACTATGGCTAATCAATAAAAACACTTTAACAACTTCTTATATACTTTGTTGTTCCAAAAACATAAAACCCTCTGATAAAATGGTAGAACAATATTTTTGAGATGTTTTTGATATTTACACTGATCATTTAACAAATAGAAATAAATTGAGAAAGTGACTTACAACAGAAAAAGTTTAGCCTGATTTGACGTGAGGCTGTGAGGGAAATAAAAGCTTCATTGTACTCAATCATCTTGTTTGAACTGTATGTATAGGAAAGGATATTACTGAATGGAGAACAGATGAGTGACATGATAATAGCAAATACAGATGCAAAACAAACACAAAAATTTAAAATTATGACTTGTAAACTAGTTCTCAGAATGAACATTTTCTGCAAGTTTTAGATTTGACCTCAATCTTGAGCTGAGGAGACAAAAGTTTAAGTTTTATCAATCTCATTCTGAGTCACACTTTAGTTTTGGGTAACAAAACCAAACATGTTGGACATGTTTAGTTGCCCATGTTGCTCATGTTGTCCAACGTGGGCAACTTTTTGGACAAAGTTTGGCAAAGATCTGGAATCATTTTAAAATGATGCAAACATGTCAGTATGATATCTATGAAGAGAGACTCAACTTCTTTGGTAAAGATAATATAAAACGATGTGTACCCCTTAAAGGCTCATTTTTTAAAACAAAATGTTGATTTTGATATCTACAGTTTGGTTTGACAATAAGCTCAAGCCTGAAATTCGGTCTGAACAGGACAAAGAAAACCTGAGTTACTCTGACATGTGTGACATGAACAAACGACCAGGATTGTTCCGGATTGATCTTTGTCGACCTGATGTGTGTCCCCTCCTCTCAGCTAACATATTAGCCTCCAACAGAGAAGGTGGACGTGCTGACGTTCATAAAAAGAGGCACGAGTGGGGAAAAAAAAAAGACTTCTGCCATCTGAAACCTTCTGTGAAATTTAGACAAGAAGGTTGTTTTGTGGCATTTTTCACTTAATCTATCAGACGGGATGGTGCAGATAACACACACACACAAGAAGCAGGGTCACACATTCCCGCAATCAAGCCCTCAGACGTGCCTCACACTGCAGCAGAAGCAGCAGAAAGAAGATGATGAGGGGGTGGAGGGCTTGAAAAAGCTTTGCCGCCTGGCTGCTGACGAGCGATCTGCAGCCTGACATATGGGGAGCATTCCTTCATGCAGCAGGCTCTGTCACAGCTGCTCTGACAGTGTTGTAACTCCTGTCTCTGTGTGCGAAATAGGAGAGCATGTCAACGCCTCAGCCAGGCGAGGAGGAGAGAAAATTAGTCGTCTTTGACTATCTGCCTCTATCTGCGGCTCAGTCAAAGGAACATCGACTCCATCGTGTCTTTCCATGTTTCTTTATTTCGACTCTTCAGCTCGTTTTATTGCTGATCATCCAGGTATTATCTGGGAGGTACACCTGTTGCAATTAATCTGATAAATTAAAATAATCTCAATAATTTCCATTCTGATCCTTAATGTTTTTTGAAGAGCAAGTTTGTTTCCAGAGACATTATAATCTACTTTATTTATGGTTTCAATTGTGTGTGGTTTTTATTTCCTTTTCATACATTGTTTTTGGTTTCTGTGTTTTATTTTGGATATTTAAAATGTCTTTCCGTTTTGAATGTATTAGTTTTTGTGAGGGCAAACTGGCATTATTATTATTATCTTTATTTTAGTTAAAACTGGTATCAAAACGACACTATTATCGTTTATCTTAAAATTTTAAAGAAATTTAAAAAAATGTGCTGTGAACTTGTAGAACAAATCCAGCAACTAATTTCAATCAGAAGTAAATAATTAGTAAATAATTTACATGGCTAAATGTGAAATATTTTAAAGGGAATGAATACTTTTGTAAGACACTTTAATTTTCCATGAGAGATATGGGAGTGCGATCAATCTTCCTGTTCCGGGAAATGAGATATAAAAGCAAATGTTTTCCAAAAAGGTCAGCCAACATATCTTCTCAAAATACAAGCTGTCAAAGTCAAGTCATGTCATAGTTTGTTGCTCCCGTCTTTCATCAAAAAAGGCTAGACGAAGAATAAAAAGAAGGCCAGACTGGCTGCCCCATAACTGCCAGAGAAATGATAAAAATCAGAGCTGACCCGCTCCGATTTCACAGGACTTATTGAAGCTGAAGTTTTGTTTCATAAGTCCGTTCGCATATTTATGATTGTTTTTATTTCAAAGTTGCCCCGATGTGAGAGCATCAGACAGCTGACAGACTGCTGGTAAGCCGTCTGCAGCCTGAGGTCTCGTGTTAATACTAACTAAATTATGCTCTATTAACATCATCCTGCGATGTAAAAACGTGCCAGAAGTCAAATGAGTGTGAGAGTAATATGTGTCACTGGGTCAATTTAGCTTGGCACGGTCTAATTATCAGTTCATGTGTGCTTTTATAAAGTCTGTATTCGCAGACAGAGGCATCCATGTGTGAGTGTGATTTGGTGTATGCTAAGCAGTTTATTTCGTATGCTCTGCAAATTTTCCTATTTTTAATCGTAGCAAGGAGAGCCAGATTCATACATGCTAAGAAGAGGATGGTGATGGATCCCTTTAACCCCATCATGTCCCTGCCAGAGTGGAATAAATTTCCTTAGTGGGTCTCCTCCGCCTTGGTCCCAACCCCCCCTCCACTTCCCCTTTCAACCTTTCTGCCAGAAACCCATATTTTAAGGCTCTGCTCACCTTCCACAGATCTAACCTCCACCCCTTCCCTCATCCTGCACATGTGCCCTGCTTGGCACGCCCCGAGGGCATGTCAAGAGTGAACGCTCCACAGCAGCTTAATTAGGCAACTATGCCTGGCATCCAGAAGTATGGAGAGGGGGGTAGAGGGTCCCAGTGCTGGGGGCAGCTGAGGTACGTCGGTATACGAGGTCGACTTTAGTTAGGATCTAAGGGATATGCTTTAGATAAAGAGTGTACAGCTGGGGAACAGCTAAACCCCATCATATCTGCGATAGCCAATGATCTGAATCCAGCTAAAGCCTGTTACTGGGGGCTGAACTTTTACTGTTGTTTGTTATTCAAACGTACCACAGCTACATTGGTTGACTCCAAAAGAGCTGAATTATTTTTAAGCAACCCTGGATTTTGTTTCCTTACTTACACAAACCTCACTGTAATCAGTCGCCAGCTGTTAGTGATCAGAATGATGTAACAGCCGATAATATCCAACGTTGGATGAAACAGTTCAACCTCCGGCCAAGCTGAAACACACCGTAATTTATAGCAAAACATTGAAAAAGTGCTTTTTTTTTTTTTTTAGAAGACCAAGCTGTCCTGAATTTTAATTTGATCTTTCTCACGGCAGAATAAAGAAATTGTTCAAAGCCACGCAGTTTTTAGCTACCAACTCAACAAAAGAGACTCATTAGGTGAACTATCTGCTGAGTATACAGGGCTTGAGTACACTCAACAAATAAATAAAGACGAATATAATTGAAAAGTTCATTTATTTTAGCAACTCAAGTGACACGCATCTTAATTACACACAGACGAATGGTTTTAGTTTTATGTATGTAACTATTTCCTATTTACAGGTAGTGAAAACAAGACATTTCACACCAATAGAAACATTTCTAATAAAGGTGTGTGATCTTGATTTAAAAAAAAAAAAAGTTTAATACCTGCTTAAGGAATGTTTTTCTGACAATGTAATTTTAATCTGTCCAACAAGCCTAATTTGAATTCATATTTTAACTTATTGAATATGAATGAGTACGACCCTAATATATGTTGCAGTTTTAACTTTTTTTGTATTGTCTTTGTGTTGAAGTTTGACAAACGTGCAGCTAGAGTTAGATTTTTTTTCAGCACAAAAAGCTCGATAGTGTGAATTACTTTTTAGTTTTAATTAGAAATAATGCTCGTGTTGCACTTTTAACACCTTTATGTTTTCTCATGCATTGACTATGATTTTTGTGCTTAGAATTAGTGTCAATTGTTATGCATGTTTAAGTTATTCTAAAGTGACTTGGGGGATTTCCAGGGGCAATGTGTGAAGACATCTGTTATCACCTAATGGTTACCCATTGTTTGCCAACATATCATTTATAAAACTTGTCCCGGTGCAACTTCAGAGAGTTTGATTGCTTCCTAAGAAAACAGAAGAAGAAGAAACAATAATAATACTGAGTTGTGAAAGCTTTGACTGTATCCAGATCTCCTCAAGCACTGTGATCAGTCGTACTTACTCACATTAAAATGTGTTTTTGTTGCATCTTGAGCACCTTACCATTATTGACTCATCTCAAAGTAGTTTTTATCTTAAGTTTGCAGCATCTGTATACCAGCTGAAAGTTGGACCAGATTTGGTCATGCAATAAGATGAGTATCCCACAGGTAACTTGTCTTGTTGCATGTAAAACACATGTTGTACGCAACATGCATGTAACACTTGTTGCACGCTCAAGAAGTAGCTGCTGGACTTCTATTCCACATGTTTACAAGAACACATACTGTGTAAAATAAACTTGTTGTGTAGCATTTATCTGCTCAGATGAAAAGCCACAAACTAATGGAGCATATTATGTGTAGCAAGACAGTAAGCCTTTTATCCTGGTTGTCTTTTAGCAACAATGTGGGATAAAATCCAATTAACGAATAACAATCTGTAACTTTTTTGGTCTCACCAGTCTGTTGTTTTCAACTTCAGGAGCTTTTCATTTTTTATGTACGTTTAACAATTGTTTTTTTCACCATTAGTTTTGATTGTCTCCACTGAAACGGTTCACCTTCAGATTCTCCTTTGATCTGAGGATGGAAGGAAAGGAAGGTCCAGAATATGAATAAGTGATCGAGCCAATCCTGACTCAAACACAGCAGCATCTAACATGTCTTTTATCTACATGCAGAAGCTTGTACACATACACACACACACACACACACACAGAGAAGACGCTACTTTAAATTACAAGAAGAAGAAAAAAAACAGATTCCTGGGACGACAGCCGTTCTTGAATTTTAATCTGCTGCAAAGGATGGTGCTTGTGTGTACAGAGCAGACAGGGATATTTCATCATCGTGGCTGCTGGTCTGCATTACAATATAGTATTGTGTTGTGTTTCTTTTTTCAAACTCTGGGAATGCAGACAATGTTGGCATGAAAATACTTTTTATTCTGAATTTGTGACGTACTTGTTAAATGTCACAATCTTGTTATCTTGTCAATTAATTAAAGCAAAAATTATTGAACACTTTTTTTCTGTCCATCCAGAAATAATGCCATTATCAAGCTCTTGAATAAGTACGTGAAAATTTTGAGAAATTGCTATTTGTTGAAAGAAAGAAAAAGGAAGAAAACAGAAAGGTAAGAAGAAAGCAAGAAAAGAAGAAAGGTCCTGTGTTGCAACTTATTGTCGCCACCTGGTGGCCAAACAGATAAATCCGGCTTAACACATGATGTGTTTAATTTACGTTGGATAATTTAGAAAGACTGAATAATACTGTAAATGAATAATAATAATAATAATAATAATAATAATAATAATAATAATAATAATAATAATAATAATAATAATAATAATAATAA
>CAEGAE010005213.1:0-19136 GCA_903067095.1 Girardinus metallicus | reverse complement strand
TATATATATATATATATATATATATATTGTTTTGTCTTTTTCAGAATTTAGAAGATGGCATATTTAATTCACTGGCAACTCCAAAAACTTTAACTTTATTGCCTTTATTCCTCTTTGTAGCGGATTTATATAATTGGTAGGTATCCTCCAATTATATAAATATCAATTTGTACCCAAGATTCAGTTTTCTGCCTGATATGTCTTGAGATGATGAGATGAGGTGATGCTGCCACCTCCTTACTTCATATTTGAAGTTTTTTCTTTAATTCTCCTCCAAATGTAACAATGGTTATTATGACCATTTTAGTTTCACCGGGCTACAGCACACACCTCCAAAAATGAATGGCTCTTTCCTCTCTGAGTGGAAATGTTTTTGTTCTTTTACATTTATCTGGGATGTGGAACTCATCTCAAATTATAATGGCTGGACATTCCTTTACTGTTCGTATAATTGTTTGAACAAATCAACATGATGACTTCAGGCATCTAAATATTGTATCCAATTATCAACGTATCACACTCAACGTATAAAGCGCATGGAGGGCCAACTCTCCCGTGTTGTTACACAAGAAAGCAAAATGTTTAAGTCAAAGTCAGGTGTGCCTCAATTTAGCTACAGTGTTGTCAATTAACCAATAACAAGCTTAGAATTACATCATCATCATCTGGGCTGTCCCAAAGTTTTATGCTGGATGCATAGAAATTTTTTTAATTAAAGACTGATTAGGTGAAAACATATGACTTCCTCCACTGGTTAAATAAACTCAAAATAAAGCTTTCTGCAGTCAGATATTATGTATCTGCAACAATGCTGCAACTGTATTCTTTGCCTTCGTGATTTGGCTAAAACAGAAACAGAATGATTTTTAATTTTTATATTCTATTTATCCTAATATTTATAGTGCAAATACCACCATCAAAGTTGAAACAGAGTCATGGGAAAGTGCCATTAAGAAAGAATCTGTTGTTGTCATCACAACGCACTGCCAGTATTTGTTTGAAACGGCAAAGACATTTGCAGAACAGAACAATCTGCTGCCTTCTTTTATTTACCTATTCTGAAACAGCCAAACGAAGATGTAGGCCGTGCAAATCAATGATGCTAACCCATTAGCCTTGTTTTTAAACTTTATTAAGCCATTTTAATTCCTGCTATCTGACTTATTTCTTCCCCCACTCAACTATGATGATGGCATCAGATTTGTTGGGATGTTAAGTAAATCTAAACGACACATCATGGATCATTTGCTTCTCATGCGGAAAACAACACAGATTAAATTGGGGAGCAGGGTGGCTAAACTTCTGATAGGCCTCACAACGAAATGCTCCATGGTGATGACACGTATCCCCTTCCTGACAGATGTTAGTTAGGGTGTGAAAGATGGATGTCTTTCCAGGGAACCATCATTTTTGCCAGATGGACAGGAACCTCACCTGTCCGTCAGGAAAGGAGGTCAGAAAGTTGCGGAAAAGTGGCGCACGCCCTTCCCTCTCAGCACAAAACTCCCGCGGACGAATAACTTGTTTTTTCGTTATGGTGGTGTTGATGCTATTTATTAAAAATCAAACCTTAGAAAATCAGTTGAGGGTTGCAGAAAAAGTTGGGGCAGAAATTCCTTTAGCGTGGACAGAGACCCTAAACACACAGCCGGAGCTGCAACTGAAAGCATACAGCCTAGTCAAAGTCCAGACCTAAATCCAATGTGTGACAAAATTTGCAAAAGTTAAAAGAATGCAAATTCATCTTCAAGGCATTGCACATAACTGCAGGAGATTTATCAGTATGTTTGAGTAAACTTTGCCACATGGTTTACTTAGAGCAGTCACATTTAAAAATAAAATACTCAAATATCTTGTTTAATATGTGACAGTTTACTTCTAAAATGATAAAATTGTTCTATTTTATTTTAAATAAATAATATCAGTAGAAAAATTCTGAAAAAATACTCCCTTATAACTCCACATAAGTAAATCTAAATTCTCTCTTGTTTCTTCTGTGGCTTATTATTGTTTAATTCTTAGTAACATTAGACAGCTGTGTGCAGTAAAATGCAAATATCCTCAATAATCGGATTATTGTGCAGCATCAAATGGCACAAAGAAGGAATTAGTGGAGGTCAAAGGTGAGCGGAAAGAGAAAGGTGAACGCTGGAAATAGGTTTCTGTGCTCTGTTCTATGTTTTTCTGAATCCGTAACTCGGCAACCGCTTGCAAACGAGGCCTGTACATTTACAAAAGTAATAATTCATCAACTGCTAAGCATAAATGTGTGATTCAACGGCGTACTGCAACACAAATAATAATTATTTAAAATGAACAGGGCAGGAAATGTCCACGGGTCTAAACATAGGGCTAATGTCCAGCATAGATGGTTAATTTGCATTAACTTCTGCAAGCGCATTGAGATAAAACAGTGCCTGGCACTTATTGTCCAACTCATTTACACAATTATAGAAGAAGCAGGAATAAAAAAAATCGGTATAATTAACATAAACTTTAATGATGGAAAATGCAATTAGTTTCTTTTTCTAAATGCACTCGACCTCTGAAATTGATCAGTTTTACATGGACATCCTTATTTCTAATTTCCGATAATTGCCTTTGAAACCACCTACAACTTGGTTTTATACTTTTTTATGATTCTATCCTGCTGTTTCTTTGTTTTTTCTTTGGGGTGGGGGGAGTTAATGTTAAGGAAAGCAAGCAAATTAACTTTATCAGCGGTTTTGTTCATAGAAGGTATGGTGAAATCCAACAACACCAGGGGTGCATTTTCAAGATTCCCTGCAGAATAACCGCCCCGGGAATATTTATCTAGTGTAACGATCAAGGTTGCATTCTTAATTTCCCTACTATTTGTCCAGTATAAAAATAAATATATCACCGCTTTTCATGTTAATTCGAAACAGACATTTTTTTTTTTTTGCCTGCGAGTGAAGTTTTACTTCTGCAGTGCATCTGAAGCTGAAACGATGACCCCTACACCTCTAGGATAGGAAAGAAGTTTGCAGCTCTAATTCAGTGGAAATTGACTTTAATGCTCTGCAATTATCTCAGCTTTGGCTTTCAGGAACAACTCTGCCAAGAACAATCTCAGCCACAAACACCTAATACCAAACAAATAAACAGCAGACGTTTGGTGTGTCTCTATAAATGACCTCTTCTAATTTGTTGGCTAAGGTCTGTGGGAAAACCCAGGTGCTTGGGGAAAACCTGGAATACCCTGAAGCTCAACTAATCATTTTCCCAGCAAAGGGTGCCAATCAGATGTCTGATTGGCGGTCTGTTTAGACAAAGTTTGCTTTGTGCTCCCGCAGGTAGAAGTTCGGTGTGTTTTGAAACCTGTGGTGCGCCTCCGGGGACGAAGGATTAATAAGAAAACATTCTTACAGTGTTTAGAGAGGTAAATGAATCTACATGTTTTTACAGTTCGAGTATTTATCTTCACCTTTTGAAATTAATCTTAGTTGCAGGAAATGAGAAAACAGACATGTGCAGATATAAACACCCTTAAACATTTATTTGAGTTTTAAGTTGGTACCTATAAATTAATCATTACTGGCATGTGCTAATGAAGATTGGATTCATGATGTACAAGTGAGTAATAAGGATCCAAATCAGTTATATTGAGAGTTAAAACTTGCTTTTTTCTTTTGAACAAAGATATCCTAAAATGAAAGAATTCCAAATTATTATTTATTTGTTTAATTATATGCTATTTGTTTTCTACTTCTTGGGGATTTGTTTGTTTGTTTTGGGACAGCTGTGTACTTTGTGCATTTTAGAATGTATTATTTCTTGCCAGACACTAAAGAAGAAAAATTCAGTTATACGTACCGTGATTAGAGGATAAAGTAGAATGTAGCTAGAATTGATATTTTAAAAGGGAAGTTGTGTTTGAATTTAGAACTTAAGCAGCTCAAAAAAATCGAAGCCTCTTTTAAAGTAACATATCGCCCTACACACTTCTGTCCGTCCTGCTAAAGATGTGCAAAAAGTCTCAAAATAGATTCAGCTCAGTTTGCAGAAGTTTATTTTCAGACTGAAATCATTCAATCTCCAATATTTTTTTTTCTCTCTAAAAAAAAAAGTCACTGTGGGGGGAAATGAAAGATGAATGTCTTCCCAAGGAACTGCAGTTTAAGCCAGATGGACAGGAACCTCACATGTCTGTGAGAAAATGGGTCAAATATTGGCACACACCCTTCCTTTTCTTTACTCAATTCCAACATAAGAGGAACTGAGAAATGTCTTACTGATTAAAATGTCTAGGAATATTTTCATAAGTAAGAAATAACTAAGATCTACATGCCAAAAAGTTGTTTTAGAAGTACAATGCCATTGACCATATCATACAACTCTTAATTTCTTAAGATTGCTAAAAGCTACAGTCACTTAAATGGAAACCAGTGTGTTTAGATTAGGTCAGACAAGCAACATAAATGCTCATTGTTATGCATAGTGGAGGACCTGTGATGTTCTGGGCCTGTTTCTCTTCTAAAACCCATCGAATCATATCTGCGGCATCACGCTGTATTTGTTCACAAAGCAAATACAGCTGCGTTCAGCATCGACACCGATAACAGTCCCAACAACAGAAACCTTCAGTCTCGTTTCTGATTCATGTCCAGTTGAGATCCTGAGCAGCTGCGGTTCAGACACGTCTAAGCAATTTGTGAAATATACTTAAATAACATAATTTTACTGCTGCACATAACTTTTCAAAGTAAAGTTCGTAGAAAATATTCTTGCTTCCAGACATTTCCAGATGACTGTAACTTGCAGTACTTTGTGGAGTTTCTATAATAAGCATTCATTTCTATTATCAGTCAATAACTTTTTGATTAAAACTGAAAAAGTCCCATAAAGAAAGTAGTAACATTTTAATAAAATTTGAATTCAAACTTAGCATTTCTACCTGCAGCATTGGCACAACTTTTGCAACTCACTGTTTAAATTTGTTAATACTCTCTTCTATCGGTTTGTATCCGTGGCCGTGTCAGAATATTGCAAATATTTCCATTTGCAATATTACCTACCAAATAAAGTCAATTCTGAATAACTGAAGTTAATTCAGATCTTGCTGTGATGTACTTTGACCTTTTATGCACATGCAAAAAGGTTTTCGATAAGTAAATATGACTTGCGCAGAAAATAAGAAATTAGGACAGATTTTGCTCTCCACGAATACAAACCAGGGAAAAACTCAGCAAGACATTGTCACAGCGGTGCAATCTTCTCCTTTTTTTTTCTTACATTCATTATTTGATTTCACCTGATTTCTCCACAGGACCCAAAAATGAAGATTGCAAAATACATACAAATGCAAACTTGTCAATTGGGTTGGGCAGATGCAAATTGTTTGCAGTTGTTTTTGCATCACGTCGCAGCTGCCCTCTCTTTAGTCACAAAGGAAGCAGGTGCAGAAGAGAACAGAGAGATCCAGAATAAAAATAAAAAAAAGTCTTTCCTAACAGATAGCTCCAGGTCCTGATAAGATCGAGGCACTCCTCTCACCTTAACAACAACAAATGACCGTATCAGAGAGGAATCGTGTTCCGGATGGTGTTTCTAAATCAGAGATATGAATCTTTATTATGCATCGCTGCAGATTGTAGAAAACAGTGAAATGATTCATACCTTAAACTCCTTAAGGAAAGACAAATAAGGTCTGACTTCAGTTAAATATAGTTTATACAAATATATTGTACTGATTTGTAATATGATCTCAGAATAAAAATAAAATGTTACGATTTCTTGATCATGCTTGCTTGATTAAAAAGAAAAAAAAAACAATTCACAAAGATTTAAGGCAAGCCACTTCCAGTTTTTATGAATTCCTAATCCAATTTTAATTAGAAAGAAATCTAACAGGTTACATTTTCCAAGGTTTCCCGAGCATCAAATTTATCACTAGATGTTTTTTTTATTATTTTTTATTTTTTCCCACACAATCCATGTCATTTGCTTTGGCAGGGTGGCATTTCAAGATACCTAATTCAACTGAAAGCAGAGAGAGTATTTGCACAATTGTAAATCTGCTCATTTAAATGTATTTAGTGTACGTACAATCAATCGATTGAAAAACTACATAGCAGACTACGAATATGTTCTCAGTGGTTAGGGTTAGATTATTACACCTGTCACCATTTGATTCAGCCTCTGCACTAATGTTACCATTTGTCATGACTACGTGATCATAACAGCGAGAATGATTTCTAAGTCTGAGCTGGAAACCCCAGGTTAAAGGTCAGTCTTACTGGAAAGTGTTTGAGAATCCATGTCAGAATATGCACAATTTAAATTTATTCATTTATTTTTACTTTAAATAATTGCGTAATTGTCGGAAAGGAAACAGCTGTGGCCGTTTACTACGCTGGCTTGTTGAAGAGGAGAAAAGACAAAAGTGAATATATTAAAAATAGCAATAAGCAAAAATAGATCATAGTAATTGGTACAGATGATGCTTTGTTAAGTCTTAAACTGTCATGGTTATATTAGACAATTATTTACAATTATGGTGATGAAATGGCTGTGCATCACCAAGGGTTGTCTTTCATTTAGCAGAAAAATCTTTGCTGAAACTGCTGTAATATTTTGCTTTTCACACCATAAGTCACAATGTTAACATGGCAAAGGGAGTCAAAACAGGTTTCCAGCCTAACAACCCTTATCTTCATATACTAATATTGGGTTTAGAAAAAAAAAAAGACATGCAAGACAATCTTTTATTTGTTCTTTTAGATAAACTATCAATTGTATGAAGCCTGCCATTCACTTGGCAATTTATTTTAATTATTAGGTTAATGCCTGGGGGAGATAAAATTGAAATTCCTGCAGATTTACAGGACTATCACCACAGCGTCGGTTACCAGCATTTATCTTAAGGAAGGATCTTCATTTGAGTTCTATTTTAAGGACTTTTGCTAATGAAATTGCCTGAAGGAGTTCATGTGAACTTACAAATGACAGTGGGGTTTGAGTAGAGTAAACAGCTCGGTCAGATGAGGTCAGGTGTTCACATAGCAGGTACCTGCTGAGGCCTGTTGGATTGTGATTAAAGCAAGGTGAGGTTTAACTTCTTCTGGCTGGGTTTGTGTACAGAATAAAAGGCACTAGGGAGGTTTTGGCTCCCTTTTTGGCAATTATATAATCCAACCCTGTCTATAAAAGCTGCACAACGTAAAGTTCTCTATGTTTTCTCAGCAAGCAGCCTGAGGGAAATAGTTTGCCACTGTTCAGACCTGCTTGTTGTGTTAAAACCGCACCTGACTGCTGGGCTGCTGAACATAATTATAGCTAGAAGTGTCTGAGGAGCATTGGTTGAGAGGGAACATGGGGAGATCTGAAAGGCGCAATGATGGAAGAGTGAACACAGACAGGAGGAAGCCAGAAAGGGCTGTTTGAAAGATTTCTGTCACACCCAGGAAGTTGCGACAAATCGATGGGGCGTCCAAGAAATCTGCACGAGTGGGGGAGTGGTGCCACTGTGCCACAGGCTAGACTGCTGGGTCTTATCTTTTGAACACATTCAAGCTACTCCATATGGCAGTGGGCAGAGATAAAAAGCTGCTGTTTCCGTTCTGAGTGTGCGTTGTCAAGAAAGTTATGAACAAGTTAAACCTTCCCTCTTTAGAGGAAATGGTTTGAACTGGTTCAGTGAGTCATGATTCAGGAGTTCTCAAAAGCTCAAGGGCGTGAGGCAGAGTAAACGTTTTCCTGTATCCTAACAATTGAGCGTTGTACTTTCGGTGTCTGTTGTGTATCACAAGAGTTAATTTTAGCTTTATGTAGGTCACACAGATTAGGAGTCAGAAAGAAAGATTAAGTCAGAAACAAGTGCAGCACTCAGGATAAGCTCTTAGCAAAGGAAGAAAACAACCCAATCAGAAAATTTGCTCTTTGCTCATTGACAATGGTTAGCAAATGATTGGTCAGAGTGTGGCAGTTGCAAAGCATTGGCAGACTGTGCTGTAACTCATACTGTCATCGTTCTGGTCTACTCTGCATCCCCAGAACCAGAACCAAATATCAAGAGGCAGCATTCAGCTTCTATGCACCACAAATCTGGAACAAACGTCCGGAAAACTACAAAGATGCCAAAACACAGAGTTCTTTTAAATTAAAGCTAAAACCCCCATTGGTCAACATTTGCTTGATTTTGATGATGGCATTGGACAAAATGTAATGTTTATTGCTTGTTTCATAATTGATTACTGTATGATGTTTTTATGGTGTAAAGCACTTTGAACTGCCCTATTTCTGAAATGTGTTATACAAATAAACTTGACATGCCTAGACTGTTAAACTTTATGTGTGATATTAAAACATCGGTTTGGACAAAAACTAAAAGAGGAACTGTGCAAAAAATATATTCCCATCTACATGGGATGACTGTTTTAATAAGCAACATTGTTTTGGAGTTGAAAAGTTAAGAATTCGATTCCAGCTTCGCCTCGTCACGTCAATGTGCCCTTGAGCAAGAACCCTAAATCCAAGTTGTCTACCAATCTGTGTTTTGAGTGTAATTAGGTGTAATTGACACATGATCTGAGTGGTCAGTGTGACTAGAAACGTACCACATAAATGTAGACCATTTACCATCTGATTTAATACGCTGTAAAACTACCTTTTTGCCGCCAATCCTTTGGAGTCCGTCTCTACTAGCGTTTCACATTGTCAGTTTTCAAGTTTTGCCACATATTCTCAAATGTATTTAGCTGTAGACTTTGACGGAGCCATTTTAACATTTTAACTTTGATCTTTTTCATCTTTTGTAGCCTCTAACAACTTCCCTTCAAAACTTTATTTTGAAGGGAATCTTGCCATCATCCATCTTGCCATCTGCTCACCTTAGATAAGATTCTAAACAGCTTCCCTGTCCCCATTGAAAAGGACCAGCCAACATCTTGTGTGTGTTTAAACACACTAAGGGTGTTTTACTGTGTCCTTTTTCTGTCACACACACAGCGTTTTAGACGTTGGGCCGTGCTGTGTCCGCTGCTTGAGGGCAGGAGAGAGAAGTGCAAATGGGACTTGTTATGACATTCTCTTAATTTTGACTTTCCTCTTGCCTTTCTCCTATAAAGGTTAGATTTGTGGAGTGCATGACTCACTTGTCCCATCAACAGTTTCCCTCACCTCAGCTGTAGATCTCTGCAGTTATCACGAGCACTTCGTTTAGGCGAACAATTGTGTCTCACTAGGGTTCCAGTCCCATATCATTTCCATTTGCAGACGATGGATTAAACAGTGCTTCCTGTGATGCATAGCTAAACACTGATATAAGCTTCTTGAGTATCTTGTCCTCCATGACCTGCCCTCCTGTTACCAAACCAGGACTTCTATATTTATATGTGTGACCAAATGACACATAGGTGAGTGTGGAGCATAATTGGTTGCCCAGGGGTATTAAAGTAATTGGGACTAAATACAAAACACATTTCTGAAAGAAAGAAAAAGCATGTATAATTTTAGTTTTTCCACATAACTATTCCTTCGTGTTGGCCTTCCACAAATCTAAATACATTTGTGATTGTAAATGGGCAAACGGCAAACAAATTTCATGTGATCCAGAAAGTTTTACAAAACACTTTGAATTACGCCCCGTGCAACTCTTCACTAGTCAGATTCAGACAAGGTAGTAAATTAATAAATCTCATTATTGCAGCAAGAGCATGAGAAAAATCCAGCAAATTATGATTTATGATAATCCTGACCTTTCTTTTGTGAGCGCTGCATACCGCTTTGTGTTGACAGAAACAACCACCTTTTTGTGGTGTCTGTGTTTGCGTCACAACCCAGTGCAATTAGGGTTTTATTAAACGGCGCAAGTAGAACGTGGAGAAGATAACAGTGGAGAGTAAATGTGGCTCCCTTGGTACATTTGTTCAGAAATTACAATCCCTCATAAGGACCTTGGATGAGCCCGTTTCTGGACTGAATCTCTGGGAGTAGCTGGGTCTCATCCCTCTGCAGAATGTGCAGCCTTGAATTCTTGCCTTCAGACATCTCGGTGTTTACAGATTTGCTTCTCATCACGTCCCATCTCTCTGGTCCCTGTGCTGATGCAATTTCTAAAATATTTAATGGGGTTAAACGTAGAAGACGTCCCCTTCTCAAAAGTTCCACCTCTAACCCGACATGTTTCAGAGGGTTTATTTTTTTTCTTTTCTTTAACTCCTTTCTAATAACAAGAGAGGGTTGCGTGGGAAGTGTGATTAGTTTAGCCTTCTCCAGAGCGAACGCATAAACTGAAGAAAAGAGTCATTTATCGGACATGCTTTTGTTGTAGAGTTGTACAACTTGTTCTTCACAAAAACCTATAAAATTTGATTGAAAAGTTGCAGGTACTGACATGCAAGCACCGGCAAATCACGACTTGCCATTCAGCGATCTCGTTCCCTTATTTAGAACGATGATCATCTTTAGGTTTTTGTAGAAACTCTTGAGTCTGTTGGCACCGTGGACCCAGTTTGGGTATAACATGCATAGTCATAAACCGCAACAGTAAAGTAAACAACAAAGCGCAGACCGGTACTTGGAAAAAGAATCAGGAAGCAGTCCTTTATTATAAACATTATAAATAGGACAAGAAAGTTACAAGCATAAATTCTGTCTTGTAGGATTAAGGTGCAGCTGAAGTTCAAGTTTTTTTTATTTTTTTTTATTTAATTTTTTTTTATATATATATAAAAATAGTGTTTTGATTGAGTCCCTGTAGACTCCTTCAGAACCAAGGAATCTGAGGCTTGGTCACATCAGTTGAACTACACATGACCTAGCTGCCTCAAAGTGGACCTGAGTTAAAACGGGAGGGTGATCAACGGCGGGGAGTCGTGGAAGACTCGGCGCTAATGCTTCCCCGGGGAGCGCAGAAATGTTCCTGGTTTTCCCAGGCAGGAACACGACTCATTCTCAGTTTTCATTTATCCTCACATGTAGAGTTGAGGCACCAATGCTAGTTTATTAGACTTTAACCCTCCTGTTATGTTGTGGGTCAAATTGACCTGCTTTACAGTTTAAAAACTTTTTAAAAATAGTTGGGAGTATTTTCTCTACATGAAACTTTTTCTATTTGTCTTAATAGATACACTTTACAGATAAACTGAAAATGGTTCATTTTACACATTTGCAACTCCCCCTGCATCTATATATTATATAGATACTGTTCGGGTTAATTTGACCCGGCAGCCAAGTTGAAGGGTAAAAAAGGTAAAAAAAATAATCCAATTCTATTTGTTTCCTTGCAACTATGAGACATATTTCACCACACACACACACACGCAGACACCCATGCACAAGTGCACACACACAAGCCCACTTTCTCACTATTCTCTATACTTCACTAGGAAACTGTGAGAAAGCAGGTGTTTATGGAACTTTTGACGTGAACCTTTTCTGCTCCCGTGGACAAACTCCACCCACACTGAATGGACACTTAGCAGAAGAGGGGGAAAACATCTGCATGATTCATTTGTCTTGTTTTTAATCAGCAAGTCAATTTGACCCCAGAACAGTATACGTGTCTCAAGTTCAATTATAAAGATCACCCACTGTAAAAAAAAAAATTAATAATCAAAATGTAATATGAAAAAATTTACAAAAGATCAATTTAAAGGATAATTTTTTTGTGTGTGTATGTGTAGGATTTTCAGTGGACATAAAAAAATTTATGTACAAATGAGTAAATTAGTAAATTGTCGCCATTGATCCTTTATTTGTGAGAAATAAAAAAACATCATTGCACAAATATTGATTGAAATTCTTAGTATTGGAGTTAATAATCAGATACAAAAATGTTTTGGAGGATTTTTTTTTGGTTTCTGACTCCACGGGTCAAATTGACCCAGGAACATTATTGCTGTACCTGAGAAATGAAGAGGAAGCTCAAGAGGAGAGATGCAAACTCCACACAGACAGACGCCTGCCAGGATTCAAATCTCCTCAGCATGACGATAACAACGAACTGAATACTTCTTCACATTTATCACCAGACAGCAGGACAGCAGAGGAGCCAGACTGCAACCGTCAGTGTCAAATCATGCAAACAATGTCAACTGGAGCAAGGTACTTCCAATGAATTTATTCCCAGTCTTAGACCAAATTATTTGCTGGACAAATTGAAAAACAAGACATCAGGGAGATGTAAAACAAATACTATTCTCCAAGGACACTGCTACACTTTGCAGATTTTTTTTTTTATGCACTTCTTCCAGTCCTTAGCTGTGCAACCCTGCAAGCACTAAGTACTTATGCAGCACTTTGCAAAAAGTATTCATACCCATTTTACTTTCAGATTTGGTCATGATGCAACCACTCTCTTTCATGTTTTCTTTTCACTAGAATTTTATATTATAGATAAACAATGTGGTGTATAACTGCAAAGTCAAAGGGGAAAGTACACCATTTTTTTTGGCCTAGACGCAAAGCATTATGTGCAGTGCAAAAAGGAGCTCTGCAAAGCGACTGTGAACACAGCGTTCCAGTGGTACAACGTGATGCTGGCAGCATTATGCCGTGCAGGTTCTTTTCTTCACAGAGAAAGGGGAGCTGGTCAAAGTGGATGGGGAGAAGAATGGAGAGGGATATAAAGGGCAATTCTGAGAGAAAGCCTGGTGGAAACAAAGAAAGACTTGAGAGTGAGGAAGAAGTTCAATTTACAGATGGACAATTACCCTAAAACTAAAGGCAGAGAATAAAGAGCATTCATGTGTTACAGCACAAAAAGCATGCCGCACTTGTCGGATTTGTATTCATAAACTTTAGAAATCACGTTTTCTTCCTGCTCTCAATTATGCGAAATATTTATATTTACTAAGTCTCACTAAAATGTCCTGAATTTCCCCACTGTGGGACAATAAAGTACATTTTTATTTCACTCTGAATACATGGAGTTTTATGGTTGTGATGTGTCAAAACATGACCAATAAAAGTTGAAGGGTGGGATGAATTTTGTAAGGCACTGAACAGGATGGACGGGTAGATTGCCTTATTTTTGAAATTAATTAAATGTAGCTGGTTTCTAACAGTCGTCTCACTTGCGTGGCTCCAGTTTCACCCACACAATGAGCAAAAGGCAAACAATCGGGATGCATTAGCAGCATCACACTGGGTATCTGTCTAGTTCCAGGAAAATGGCCAGAAAAGTGAGTCATGTGCCATTTTCCCTCTCCTGGGTTCATGTTTGAAGATTTTTGTTATTTCCCTCTCTCATTCGAAAGTCAATTTTTCTCCTCCGCGACAGGAGAGGAAAACAGATTAAGCAGATTCATGAGCAACTACATGGAAATCTAACTGACCTATGATGCATCGCTCTCCTCTGCCCTGCTCAAAACTCATTCGGCTTTTACATGGCTAATTGGTTCGTCTTATCTGCCTTGTGACCTCACAGGTGCTGCTTTGGGTAAACCATGTCATTTTATGTTGCATCAACCTGCCTCAAGAGTCAGAACACACAACCCTAATGACGGGATTCCTCCTCCTTCCTGCCTCCAGGGGGGATGAAGATGTTCTCGCCGTGTGTTTTTTTTGAGATTACCACCAAGACTGGTGACCCTAGAACTATCAACAGTTTTGATATTAAGGCAAAAAAAAAAGTATTTACGGAAAAATACATACGAGAAAATTATTTGATGCTGTCCTGTTATTGATTTTTCCCAAATGTCCAACTTTTAAGACGTTATTAGCATAATCCAATATCCACGCCACATTTCAAAAGATTTTTATCTGTATGTAATCGATCAACACAAGCGAGTATATGACAGGAAGTTGATGGAAAATTAATAACTTTTAGATATTTTTTTAATCAGTTTTGAACTGAATGTTCTGTAGCTCTAAACCAGCCAGACTCAGCGATGAAAAAAAAAAAAAAAACTGAACAGGAAAATTTCAGGTCTTGAAACAGACTCCAACTTCATTTTGTCCTCTACTTTGACTGGGCCATTCCAATACATGACTGTGCTTTGATCTAAACCAACTAACACCAACTGTGATTTTGTGTTTAGGTTCACCATTCCTCTCCTAGTCCGCTTTTAATCTTTTGATACTTTCATGAAGTTCACTCTGTTTACCTTCATCAGTATTTCACAGCTTACAGTGGCGACCGTCATGTTTCCTGCACCGTGTCTACTTTTAGAGTGATGTTGGGTGTTAGCTTTTAATGCTGCAAGTCTGTAGGTCAGGTTAGCCTTATGTGTGGTGGGAAACTGTGATATTCGGCACATACTAAGCTGGACGTGTTTCGTGTTAATGACAACAATGAGAATAGGGTTCTTGAAGAAGCAGAGTGAGACTAGCAAAGCATGCGCCACAATGTTTCGGTGGTTGGAAACAGGAAATAACAACAGCCGCCTGAGTTACATTTCGACTGCCTGCTTACCAGACTCTTTCTGCATATGACGTTGCTTTGTAAATAAATGCATTGAAAATTATTTTCTATAGAGCAATTGAAGCAAACTTATGCTAAACGTGTCAGCAAAGCAAATTTTTTAAACCAGTACTTCCAAGAAAATCTTCCGAAGTTTCTGACCAATCACAGCAAACTGGATAAAAAAAAAAGAACAATTAACCACAAAGATCAAACATATTTATTTAAACCCCATCTCCTTTTCTGCTGATGCGTAAAGAACACCATGTACCTGTAAACAGTAGTCTGTTACTAGTTGTGATCGGCAAGAATCAGACAGCTCGCCTCTGGAACATGTACAGAAAGATAACCTGAGGAGCAGGTTTCCCGGTTGTTCCAGTAACAGCTGCTGTACTGCCTGACACACACACTAGACCTGACTGGTGGCTGTGGCTGTACAGAACACGCTGAAACTTTGGTCGCAGTGATAAAGGCTGTGGCACATTTGCTGGTTTTTGCGCTTCACAAATGCGCCACCTCGCTCTGTGTGTGTAGTGATTGTTAGCTGCTGACTTTGTTGTCGTATTACTGACTTTTTACAGGGACTGCAGAAATTAACTACTCCGACAGGAAAACTAATTCACAAATATAGTCTTTATGGAAGAGTTACATACAGTAAACCATGAGAATGTACATTTAGATATTGCCACAGCCAGTGTACGTAGGACGAGCCAGTGTGTAAAAGAAAGTCCTCTGCTGAGAGAAATGTAACTTTTTGGCCTCCATGCAAAAAGCTATATGTGTGGCAAAAGAAAAAAAAATACCCAGCAGGTGATAAATGGTTGTAGAAGCATTATAGTGTGGGTAAGTTTTTAATCAGCATCGAATGGGAAGTTGGTCAGACTTGATGGGAATATGGATGGAGCTATAAACAGGGCAATAAAGAAATAAAACCTGGTAGAGGTTTTATTGCAAAATATTTGAGAGAGGCGGAGATTCACTGTCCAGAAGCACAGCGACTTTAAATATACGCAGACAAGGTTGGGCTGGATTGGACTTACACAAATTTGGTTCAGTCAGAGTCCAATTGAGAACATTTTTTTTCATGACTTTAGATCTTCACTGAGCTTACGCCACTTTGAAATTAAAGGGACGATAAAAACCTTATTCCTAAATTTGGCAGAAGACTTGTAGCTGGAAAGGTCTCTCTAGATTCTCCATTTATTACTTTCCTTCTACTACAGAATAATACACTACCCATGATACCTTAAAGTTTATGGTTTTAATAGTTACAAAAAAAGTGAAAAGCTCAAAGGGGAATGAATATTTCTAAAAGTCCCTGCTGTTTTCTCGCATAGATTTGGTTAATATGTGACGTTTGATGTTGTCTGGTCTGGTTTCCACACTTTACCCAGCGAACAGTCTAACCTGATCAGGCTGAATTACCCCTTTAAAAAAGGCTGAATGAGGGGACATGGTTGTGCCACAAAGGCACAATTAGATTCTGTCTGAAATGTCCCATCTATCCTGGAGGAAACAACATGTTGAGTAAAACTGCTCTGTAATGACACTGTTCAGCATCACTTTATATGATGCCAGTACAAACAAATGAGAGAGAGAGAGAGAAGTGAAGGACAAAAACTCATCAGTAATACAGGGAAGCCTGTGGGTGAAAGGATTTCATTTGCTTACGATATCCCTAACTTCCCCTGCCAGTATAAACATCTAACTTGGTTACGTTTTCATGAGCAATGGCTTAGGGATGTATAAAGCTGGCAGTACTTGTATTCTAAAAAAAAAAAAATTGAAAAGAAGTTGCATTAACATCGACATCAAGTCTCATAAGCCACTTCATTTAGTACACCCGTTAAAACAACAAGCATATCGGCCAATCACCTGGCAACAACTCAAAGCATGTATGCTTCTAATTGCGTTAAGGACGTCTTGATGAAAAGAAAAGCATCAGAATGTGGTTGAAACTGGATATGTTTGACGTTACACCTCAGCCTAATACAATAGCCATGGTTATTTTTGCCAGACGGGGTGGTCTGCGAATTTCAGAAATTGCTGATCAACAGACCTTCATGCACAGCGATAACTCTGGCTTCAGTGAGCAGCCCCAGTCTGGCCGATAACAGGCTAAACTGAACACACTGCCTTATTGTTTTCAGAGGTTAGGGCAGATTGTGCGGTGACAGAGAGGCATATGTAGCTCAACTAACCACTTTTCAGAAAACCATCTCTGAATACAGATTCTCACACATTTAGCCCTGAAGGAGATGGGCTGCAGCAGCAGAAGACCACATCATGGGCCACTCCTGACAACTAGAAGCAGAAAACTGAGGCGACAATTAAAACAAGCTCATTAAAACCAGACAATAAAGTGGAAAAAGTGGCCCAGTGAGTTTTGATTTAATCTTGATGGTAGGATCATACAACATGAAAAATTAAGCAATCATGTTTTGGACTGTTGAAGGAAGCTGGAGTACCCAGAGAGAAATCATAGATTTGAACATAGGATCTCCTTGCTGCAAGGCAACAGCAATACCAATTGCCCTAATATATTTAATATTATGTTTATTTAAGGTCAACATGTCTTTTTTAAAAATTCTGATAACAGAAGATACACTATTGAGAAATCCAAACCACCTTCAGTTTTATAAATGGGACAGCTTTCACTCCTTTCTTGTGTGCCACAAAACCTCATCCAGAGGTCAAAGGAAGTAACACCTCTGCGTAGGTTCTGCATGTATTTTACCAAAACACAAGATACGTTTCCTGGGCACTTCACAGATCAAAACACCAGCTCTGTTGTTGTGTACAAATAATAACATCCTATCCCTGAACGTCACGTTTACAGTACGTTAGTGCAGCAGAATCATTCTTGGTCTTTCAATACGGCTCGATTCAGCCGTTATCATCCTGACTTCCTGTCAACTTCTCAGACGAGTACATAGGTGTCAGCTGCTGTTTCTGAGGAAAACAGAATGGAGTGCAGCATGAAACAGTCATTAATGTTATGTCATGTTTTTGCGAGATATGCATGTGTGCTCCGTCAAATAAAATAAGTGTATTTAAAGATCGTTGCTTGTGATAAACTCTCACAAAGCTGTCTGTGACAACTATCGTCAAAATGTTTTTCAGCAACTTTGTGGTCTTGAGGTGACTCAACTGGAAACTGCACAGGATGCAAGCAGCGGGTCAGAGAAGAGTTCTTACCAGGAGGATAAAGGTTTTTGTGACGCATTTTAAGCCCTCTTGTTGTTGATTATAATGATTGAATAAAACCCAAGAAATTATAGAATATTTTTCACATTTTCTTTAACAATGTTTGCGATGTTAACGGTCATGCTCCCAATTTCCTTCACCGGATGATCACACAATATCAAAATGCAGTGGAGGGTTTTGGTCGGCTGGTCATATTCCACTGATGGACAATGTTAAGACTAACATTGTCCACCATCCCCCTTTGATTGGTGGTTCATTTTAGCCTGTTATCAGCCAGAGGGCAGCAGCTTGTCTCATTGGAAGAACAGAAACCTATCAGAATCTAACAGGACATTATTAATCGGCATCCACAGAAACTCTAATACACTGAGATTACCTCGATTAGAAGTGCTGACAAAACTGTTTAATGTTGATATGACGGGTGGAAAGTTCCAGATCAAACTGGGGTCATTCTCATATCATCAGATCCGTGACACATATATAACCTCACGACTCTCAAGACCCTGCTCCAGTGCGAATGCCTGGGATTTCCTACCAGTCAGATAAAACTGAAGAAGACTGACGGACGAGAGGTGAAACATCTTCAGGAACCAAAAACAAAAACAACACACACCAGGTGAATCACCTCCGAGCTACTCTGAGTGGAACAGCAACAAAGGGGATTCATGAAGAACTTCTGCCTAGTAACACAGGGGAAAGACTGGATTGTTGAAAGACTGAAAAAAAATCTACAGTTTTATAAATCCTATCAGATTGTTTTCCTCTGACTTCAACTTCACAATCTACAAGGCAAAAATACCTTCATATAGACAACCACAAAGTAAAACATTTGTTTTACATTTGTCTTACTTTGACACAAATACAGATACATTTTGTGTTTTGTATTTTGTTACAAGGCACAAATACTTTTGCACCATGTAGATGTGTCTTATAAAACAGCATTTGTGATTTGCATCAACAGTTATGCACAGTTGCATTCACTGACTTGTGTCTCTCCATTAGGTTAAGTTCTAGACTTTGACGAGGCCTCATGAATAAGTTTTAATCTGCACCATTCTATTGCCATTTTGGCTGTACGTTCGGGGTTGCTGTCCAAGTGGTCGGGGAATATACCGTGTCAGCATGGCGATGGTGTGTACTTTTATTTTTTCTCCACAATTAGCATTTTGCATCTAGTATAAAATGACATGACATATTGCTGAATCGACTGGAGAGTTGGGTCGGACTCTCCGGTCCAGTGCTCAATTGGTTTGAATCTTACATAAAGAACAAGGATTTCTTTGTTTCAATTGGAAACTTCTCATCAATGAGGTCAAAGATCACACATGGGGTACCCCAAGGTTCAATCCTAGGACCCCTCCTATTCAATATTTATATGCTCCTACTAGCTCAGGTTGTAACAGGAAATAATATTAGCTACCATAACTATGCGGATGATACACAGCTCTACATCACAATGTCACCAGATGACTCTGAACCCATCCAGTCACTGAATAAATGCTTAGAACAGATCAATGTGTGGATGTGCCAAAACTTTCTCCAGTTGAACAGAAACAAAACT
>CAEGAE010005212.1:0-21925 GCA_903067095.1 Girardinus metallicus | reverse complement strand
TTAAAGTCCCTCCACTGGCTCCCTGTAGCTCAGAGAATAGACTTTAAAATACTGTTGTTAGTTTATAAATCACTGAATGGTTTAGAACCACAATACATTAAAGATCTGCTGTTGATGTACCAACCGCCTAGACCCCTCAGGTCTTCTGGTTCTGGTCTGCATCCCCAGAACCAGAACCAAACGAGGAGAAGCAGCAGTCAGCTTCTATGCACCACAAATCTGGAACAAACTCCCAGAAAACTGTAAAACAGCTGAAACACTGAGTGTCTTTAAATCTAGACTAAAAACCCAGCTGTTTAGAGTTTATTTGTAATCTATTAAGGATTTAATGATGGCACTTGACTTAATGTCATGTTTGATTGTTGATTCTATGTTGCATGTTTCTGTGTTTTTATGTTTATGATGTAAAGCACTTTGAAATGCCTTGCTGCTGAAATGTGCTATACAGATAAAATTTGATTTGATTTTATAGCACAATCAAGCAAATGTGTTTCTTTCGTTATAAAAATGCTGTATTTATCAAATATGACGTAAAAGGAATTTGACTTTGTAACTTAACACCTTATAATTAGGCCTCTGTCTCTTTCAGAAACTCCTACTCTTTCTGACTCTCCACCTTTGGGAAGTCATCACAACATGGCTCCTCATAAATAACATTTTTATCAGTGTTGCACTGAGAAGTAGCTCCCATAATGAGCTCAGCAGATGTGCTGTTCCAGCAGGTGTTTGCTAATTGCTGCTGGCTGGTCTAAAGGAGCTGAGAGGGGGAGTCGTGTAGAGAGCTGCTCTGTGATGCAGAAGCTCAGAAGCTTAGAAGCTGCAGCCCCCAGGACAAGCTGAACCTAGAAGGCAGTGCTGGGTTCCCCCAATCGTTTGCACAGCTGAATGGTTGCCACACGAGATTAAAGGATTTCTCCAACATGCATGAAATAATTATGGAAACACTCTGTGTATGTTTTTGATGAGGGAATAACATTATAAATAGAGCTAAATATATATATATACATAAAGCTGTTTTTTGGGGGATTTTCTCATAAAACTGCCTTTATTCACAAAGGACCATTATGTCAAAAAACTGCCCGTATGTCTGTCTGCCACACTCCGGAGATTTTTTCAAAATAAAATGAAAACTGCCCATCTTGCTTAGCATATTTAATAATTACTTTATTATACCCAAAGGAGCACTCAAATTAGAATGATATTTATTGTGTTTTATATGCAGAATATGTCTGAACAGTATGCCAACTTTCAATATGTTTGGTAAGAGTCAGAGCTGCTACTACGACCATTAGTTACAAACTACATGCTTTGATCTAGAACTGTAAATTTGGGTCAACGTTTTTAGGCTTCATGCAAGGAACATTTGTTGAATGTCTTAGCCCCATCAAATCAATGAGTGAGTTTTTACTAATCTTTTCCAAATGTTAAGTTGCCTACATTTTTGTGCAGAAATCAAGCCAAACATTATCATATTGATAACATAGCCTTAGGGTTTTATCCTGAAGACACCCATCAGTTTCATGAAAGTCCATACGTTTTGGCAGTATGTAGGGGGTACTTATCCCACCCCCTAGTTTTGGATCTATCGCAACCTAACAGAATGCCAATAAATCTAACTTTGATGTATTACAATATGTTGTTGTGTTCTGATAATGTTCTGAGTGTGTCTATATCTCCACCAGATATACGATGGACACAATATGAACTTTCCTCTAGTTGGGACATACTGTGGAAGCGCCGTTCCTGCCTACTTCCTGTCAAGTGGAAACTTCTTGACGATTCACTTTGTCTCTGACAGCTCTGTCCAAAAGCAAGGATTCAACGCGACCTACAGAGCAGTGCCATGTAAGAACATCTCTTGTCTCTTCCTTCACTGTTACACCTCGGACTTCTTAAAATAAATTCATCTTTTTATTTCCAGCAGCATTATATCAAATTTAAAAAACATTAGTGTTTAATTTGTGTTCGTTGGTTTGGTGGGGGAGAAAATCCATTTAATGATCATTCCAGTAAAATATAAATAAAATTAAGTTTTTTCTTCTTGTATTCTTTTGATGTTCAACTCTACAACTCCCCTTTGTGTCTGCCTCTCTGCAGTGCTGTGTGGTGGGACTCTGAATGCTACGACTGCAAAGCAGACTTTGACTTCACCGTCTTTCCCCAACGCTTATCCTCCTTACACCTACTGTCGGTGGATCATTGACTCTCCACCACTAGAAACCATTAAAGTGTCAATCCAGACATTTGTCCTGGACCCAAGCCAAAGTTGCTCAACCAATTACCTGGAGATTAACGATTGGCCTTTGGTTAGTATAAACAAGAGCAAGATCAAAATTTGCTGGACTACAGAAAATAAAAATAGCCTTTGTGTATACAAGAAAATTGGTTTCTTTACAGAAATATAAAAATGCAGACATACTACAGATATAATTTCCAATATTTACAAAGCTGAATAATCAAGTTGATAAAATATCTATTTTTAAAGTTCTCAGTTTAACTTTGAGCCTCACAGAAATGTCTGTGTGGAGACATTGTCCTAAATCACCATGTTAATGGCAACAAACATGGTTCCCTGCTTCTGAAACAGTACAGACAGGGAAGGATGCAGCTGTGGACCATATTAAACTCAAAACTATTCACACCCCATGTAGAGTGAGATTTGAAGTTATTTAATTAAACTATCAAAAGATAATAAAATAATATGAAAGCAGAATTGGTTTCTCTTTAAATTTTATAAATAAAAATGGTATGTTAAAAATTATTTATCCCCTCAATAATCCATAGACAATCTTTAATGGCATTATAGTAATCAACCTTTTTTGATTATTGAGCTTTATGGTTGCTATATTAATATGTCAACTTATTTTTGGTAATGAGCTGAGTCTTTGAGCTTGGAAGGCCTCCTTTCTATCACCCTAATCTTAGGTCCATCCACAGATTTTCTTCCTGATTCTCGTCACTCTGACTCTAATGTTAATATCATATTAATTTTAGTCAAATAAAAAAAGAAAATAGCTTAGTATGGTTACAGCAAACTAAGAATTTGTATTGGCATGTGTTTTTAAGAATTCAATGAATTAATTATTTCTCCATATTTCCATAACAACAAGCAGATACAGAGTAACTTAAATAGTGTCCTCTGTTTTAATGGCAATCTGAATGTTGAAGTGAGATAAAGGTGGGCTATCCACAGACAAGCTGGTCCTCTCATACCTTCTCATGAAGGTATATTGTACTTACTTCCCATCCAATGCAACATTACTTATTTTGCAAATGCCCTGAAATAATTCACTTGACTTCAACTGTCCAACTCCTCAACTGTTGGACAGTTGAAGGAAAATTATTGGGATACATTTATATGTCAGATACTCATGTTGAAACATCTAATATCCAAGACAAATACAGCGCATTTTTAGACAATGTCTAAAGAATGCCTCTAATTTGGTTTGTTACTGAAACATAATAATGTTTACAACTGTGTTGATAGAAATTAGTGAGTAATTGAATTTATTGCTGCTCAATAGAAATAATATATAGTCTCCAGTTTAAGTGGCATGGCTGTTTTGGGGCTGTGGGAGGAAGCAGGAGTACCTCAAGAAAATTATGAGGACTTGCAAATACCACACAAAATAACACAACTTTTTTTTCCAGTAAAACCCCATAACAATCATGTTAACAATCAGCTGTGTTCCTAGTAGAGCATTCCACCAGAGCTCAGGGTTCACAGATGGCTCCATGACAAAAGCTAACAAGACAAGCTCACAGATTTGTTGGAAAATGGAATGAAAAAAATATACATTTCTAACTACATAAGCCAAGTCACAACTACTGACAGTTATGATGGTTCACAAGCCTTCATTAAATAATCTCTCCCCTCCTAAATGCTCTGCAGGTTTGGGGAGAAACCTTTAGAGCTATTTTCTCAGAAAATGGCCTTCTGAGTGCCAGCATTCAAATAGAACATTAGGCCTGTCACAATAATAAATAAATCAATTAATCACATGATCACATGAAACTTAATCATTGAATTGGTATGATTTATCGTTTATCTCTTTTTTGATAATAAATATCTTCAGTTTGGCACTTTGGTCTCAACTAGACATTTTTTTGAAGGACAACTTTGTTCACAAAGACGTCAAAATTCATTTTATTTGTTTTGTTATTTTGGTTATTTAAAATGGCTTCCAGTTCCAGTGTTAAATTTTCATTAGAATTTAATGTTTATTGATCTTTTAGAAAGTGTTGTTGCATTATTATTTTTGCCATTCCTATTTTTATTACTTAAAAATAGTCTCAAAACAACATTATTGTTTATCACAATAACTTCCGGAACAATTTATCATCCAGCAAAATTTGTCATCATGACAGGCCTAATGAGCATACCTTTTTTGTTTCTTTTTTTTATTTCAAATTATTTGACATCATTGAAAAGTTGAATATTCACACTTTCAGAATCTGTAAATAACTCAAAATTCACATATTTCTCAGATTTATTAAAGACTGCTCCTGTTAAAGTTGTGCTGTTTGAATTGTACTACCAGATTTTGCACTAGTAGCCTAAATTACACCTGCACTTGTTAGTTATTGCACTTTCCAGCTGAATCAAGTTCTTTGTTTTTCCAGGGAGATTATGGGCAGTCACATAAGTTCTGTGCATCAGATGACCATCCACCGGACTTTTACAGTAACAGCAGGACAGTCCTTGTGTACTTCAAATCTGATGCCTTCCTGACAGGAAATGGCCTCAGTTTCAGCTATGAAATTGCCAGTGGGTATCAGAACAAAATGTTCTTTAACTGTTTATCTTGAACAGTTACTTTTTAATATAACTTGGTTACTGAATTGTGCTCTAAGATGTTTGTGTTTGTTTTCAGACTGTAGTCGACTATATGAACAGGAATATGGCTACCTAAAGAGCCCAGGATGGCCTGAAATCTACCCCCACAACATGGATTGCGTCATAATTCTGAAGGCACCACAAAACAGCTCCATCTCTTTCTTCTTTAACAACTTTGATGTGGAGAGCCAAAGCAGCTGTAACTTTGACTACCTAGAGGTAAGCATTTTCCATTCTTAGTTTGTACCTGTGGTCTTCTTCAAATTGCGTTTGTGTTTGTATTTAAGTATAGATGGATGTGGTTAGACTCCATCTTGTTCTTCTTGTTTCAATATAGAATAAACTTTTCCAGGAAGGCTAAGCAGTGTCATCACTTCAGTTCACCATTTTTTAAATTATAGGATAACTGGCCTCACAAAGGATTTATGTACATAAAGTTACATAAATCGCTGTAACATAAAGTTACAGAGAACGCTGGGAAACTGTTAGAAAACAAATATTGTACCCACCAGAGACCAATGTTTTATTTAATTTCCTTTAGGGGTTAATAAATTATTAGGCCCAAAAGCGAAAGCTTTGCAAAGGCCTATTGTAATCATACTGTGTCTTCTTTTTATTATGATTCTTCCCTCAAATAAATTTGCTTTTGAGGGCCTTATCATATTCAAAAACTCACCAAACATGGTGGCAGCATGAAGTCTGTGTGAAAATTACGTATTTTAAGGTTGTCGCAAAAATGGCACAAGAAACGGCTCAACAGCGCCACCTGGCAACTTTCAAAACACCCTCCGTATTGACCTTACTTCATCGTAGAGGCATGAAACGTGATGCCCTTGTAGAGCTCCCCAAGATGCACAGAAAACTCTATTAATGTCATAGTGCACAACAAACAGGAAGTTGGCCATTTTGGATTAAAGTTCTGATTTTCAAGCCACTTTGCCATTTACAGCCTCTGCATTTGATTGAACTCGTCCTAGGTATTTTGATCGTTCAGGTTCAATCGAATACAGTTTCGACAGTTTGTTCATAAGGCATGGCCAAAAAAAGTTATCAAAAAAACAGACTTTTAATGCATGCTGAAATGAAACGCAAAACTGTTATATCTCCTACACAAAAACTCACAGAGGCACCAAACTTTCAGTGATTGATCATCGGGTGACTTACAATACCCGATGATGATCGGTCAAATGATGACTTCACTTAAGCCACGCCCCCTCATAACAGGAAGTGTTATGTTTTACTGTGAATGGCCTCTGACGCCTTTGACCTAATCAACATGAAACTGTGTCCAGAGACAGAAGACATGATGGTGTGATGTGGAATCCAACCCCTATCGGTTTCAGTGGAGCAGGTGGGCGTGGCAAAGTGACCTGTTATGCCATTGCCATGCGTTTGGGTCTAAATTCCAGGGAGTTGGCCCAAGTTGCACCAAACTCACTGGGATCGATCCGTTTCCACACCCCAACAGGATTCCATAATAATGTTTAGTGGGCGTGGCCTAATTTCTCTACAGCACCCCTTAGAATACTTTAAATGATCAGCCCCAAGCCATGTTTTAATCCAGAATTATGAAACTTGGTACACACGTGTATCTTGTCAGGACCTACAAAAAAATCTCTTGGAACCATGGTCCAAACCCAACAGGAAGTCGGCCATTTTGGATCAAAGTTGCCGTCTTCTCTTTTTTATAGACGTTGTATTTGATCGAACTTGTCTTACAGTTTTTCAGATACAGACTCCAGAATCACTCAGTACAGTCTTGAGGCATCGAAGGTCAAAAGTTATCAAATGATTTTTCATACATCAAAGCATGTGGGTGTGGCTTAGTGTCAAAATCTGACTATTCGCAGTGAATTATCAAGGTGCAATAATTCCATATACAAGTACAAGGTCACAGCTGAATGACACTTCCTATGTCTCACTACAGACCAGCCCTCATCACATTTACATGGTCAACAGATGACATAACCTTAGTCCCGCCCACTTCCAACAGGAAGTCACCTGTGTTTTTTTTTCTGCTGGATGTCTTACCTTTACTCTTTGATTCATATAGTTTTAAACCTGTGCCAAGTTACACAAAATGACAACATGATGAACGTTGGATGCTTACTGAACCATGTGGGCGTGGCCGAATGGCGAATTTCAACCCCTTGCCGTATGCATATGGCTATCTCTAAATCATACATGCATCTTCCGATTTGCACCAAACTTCTGTGAACCTCCAATAGCATTAAATTGTAATTTGACTCCACTGCGCCCCGTAGGCTATTCTGTCAGCTATCTCTCCTCACTACATCAGCTGAGCTGCACCATATTTTTGGTATATCATCAGGGAGCACTGCTGAACACATCAGTGTGTATCAGCTAGAGGACGGGTGCAGGAACTGCGCGAGAACATTATTGGTGGTGAGCGAGTGGCTTTGCTTTAACCCCGCGGTCACCATGAGGCTGCTTGCAGCTTTAATTATTATTATTATTTTAATTTAATCAACAAAATGTACTCTATAGTGATTAGCAACAATTGTAATGACGGTGGTAGGAGTTTGTCGGTGGGTTGCTGGTTTGATTCCTGCTCTGCCTGCTTCTGTCATTGTGTCCTTGGGCAAGACACTTGACCCACCTCCTGGTGGTGGTCAGAACAGGGTCCGGTGGTGCCGGGTCTCTGCAGTCTTGCTTTTATCAGTGTGCCCAGGTCAGCTGTGGCTACTATCCAGTAGCTTGACACTATCAACTGTTTGAATGTATGGATGAATGACTAAATGTGAATTGCTTTGGAATCCTATGGACTATACAAATATACTCCATTTACCAATTAATAAACCCCTAGTTTCAGTATACAATAGTTGATATTAGAGTGGTACAGAAAATTCCTCTAACAAGTACTCTCTCTGGTTTTGGATACTGGAGTTGGAAAGATTTTACCAGTGCAAATAACCATGGCCACAAGGTGTTTTTTACAGCCAGCTAGCATCTCAAAAAGTGTAAATAGTATTTGAAATAAAGTAAAATTTAAATTCCATTCAATTTCTAATGAAAACCATTTACATCTGGGTACCAGTTGGATTGGTAACATTGAGCTGTATACCACCTGCAATTCATTTTCTGGAGTTATCGTAAAAATTGTTTTGGCTGTAATTTGACCTTTTATGTGCAATATCTCTGACCACCTCATCAGTGTATGTTTTTGTCTGATCCTTTTCACTGAATGGCAATAATTTGTGTTGTTACTCAGATCCGTAATGGAAGTACAGCAGACTCACAGTTGATTGGTAAGTTCTGTGGTCAAACGCTACCCAACCCCATCTTCCCACAAACCAACCAGCTGTACCTACGCTTCAAAAGTGACTTCGCTACTGCCCGAGATGGATTTGATGCCACATGGACATCTTCTCCACATGGTCAGGACTCAATTTACAGAAACTAAGTTGTTGTTATGTTCGCTGAAAGCTTTCAACCCCCAACTGTCTTAATTTGTCATACTTGGTGTTGATCATTGTACAATGGAGACTTGTCGCTTCCATATTGTCTTCATAAATGATGGTGAACATAGAGGCTGTACTGAATATGCTATCATAGATTAATTTTTAGCTGACATTTTTGTTCTTCAATAAAATAAATTCTTGTTTCTCATTTTTAGCTGTAATTGCACTTTATTACACAGATTGGAAACCATGGTGATCAAACAGTTCACTGTAGTATTAAATTGTGGCTGTCTCTTATTTCTTGTAGGGTGTGGTGGCATCCTTTATGGAGACCATGGCTCATTCGCAAGCCCTAACTACCCAGGAAGTTACCCAAACAATACTCACTGTGAATGGAGCATCAAGGCACCTAGAGGTCATGTGGTAACCATCACCTTTGCCCAGTTCAGTATTGATGACCCAGGAAACTGTCAAAGCAACTTTTTGAAGTTATATGATGGCCCAGATACCTCCTCGGCTCCTGTTGGACCTTACTGTGGAGTGGTATGTCACTCATGAGACCATTAAATAAGCTAATTAGAAATTTCTGAAACAACTAAGGTATATGGTATAAGCCTACATTGGGTCAAATAGTCCTCAGTAGCAAAAGTTTTTGAAAATACATCAGATATCTGTATCAACAAGATGCACATAAAGTACACATTATTAACTCAAATAAAACATGCAGGAAAAATTGGCCTATGATTTAGAATGTTGTGTTTTCTCCTCTTGCCCTTGAAATAGGCACAACCTCTCCACTTTACTGACTTTTAAACAGGCATATCTTTAGGCAGCACAGAGCTGCTGCCACTGTGTTGACACGTGCAGTCCTGTTTGTCAAAGTAGGACAGTGGTAATTACTCTGTGTGCTAACTTGTGCAACATACGTCACAAGTTTAAGAAAGTTTAATTTGATCTTCAATTTATACCTAAACTGGTATAAATTTATTAATAAATAAATATTTTTATGTATAGGGGTGTGCATGTGCATGTATGTGTATATATACACAGAACAAAAATATAAAAGCCCCATGTCAAATATGAGATTTATCAACATTTGTGTTGCGCAATATATAGAGAAACTCTAAATATATTTTCAGTAATTACTGATCTTTATGTTGACATTGACAACATCGTGGTATGGCCGTTTGTAGCAGATTTGTAGCAGTCCTTTCAACATGATAGGGGTCAGGTTGAGGAATCTGATTTTGAACAAGTTGGCTTCTCGTAGGCGGTGACCGACAGACTGAGGTGTGATGTGTCTGTTGTGCAGACCACTAGTCTCATCAGCTGTGTGTGTCGCTGGTCTTAGCTGATCCTGCAGATGAAAGAGCCGGATGTGGCCATCTTGAGCTGAAGTGGATGCAAATGGCCAGCGAGGATGAGGTCGATTTGCAGTACTGCCAGTATGTTGGAAACAAACTCTTAAACAGCCTCTGGTCCAATAATGGACATTGAGCCGTGCAGCTACTGCTCTGGTGGACATCCCTGCATTCAACATGCCAATGGCAAACTCCCGCATAACTTGAGACATCTGAGGCTTTATGACAAAATGTGACATTTTGGGGGGGGGGGGGGGGGCTTTTATTGTCCCCAGTACAAGTATTGTCCAGTTGTTGCTCATTTTGTCTGACCACCCAGTGGACATGCCCCACAATGCACTGAGTAGAAAAACAGCTCACTGAGTAACGCTCACTGACAGCAAGTTGGACTAAAAATTATACACAATCAAGAGAAATATTACTTTTGTGTAATAAAATGTCAGCAAATGCTCATTTACAGTTAACTCTACATGGCAACAATATTTGACATGGGGCTTTTATATTTTTGTTCAGCATACATGTCTAGTAAATATTAATCCTATCCCTTGTCTCCTTTCTGTGTTTGTTTTAGGAAACCAACATTGCTCCTTTCAGAGCCTCCTCCAACCACGTTTATATTGTTTTCCAAGGCCAGTACTCCACCTTGCCATCAGGCTTTAGACTCACTTGGAGCAGCTGAAAAACAAATATTGTTTTGATGTTGTGACATGCACACAATAGACATATTAATCATATTGAAAACACTAAAGCATTAAACACTTGATGAAAACATATTTCAGTGTAATGAACCGTATTATTAAAATTATTGCATTATTGTTTAAGCTGGACTTTTATGAATGCATTAGAAGTAAACATTTATTTTTATTTGTGGGGTTGAAATCAAATTTACACTGGATGCTTGCAAAGCTTGACATTTCCTCTTAGTGTACTGGAATCAATTGAACTCAGAGATTATTAGAAATGGTTATAAAGGACACGGTTATCAGGAAATGATGTTGTACTCTACCCTGCATGCCATATGCCAGCTCAGACTCAAGAGTATGATAACAGGAACATTTCAGTCTGTAAACATTTTGAAGCCAACTGAATAAATATAACCTTAAATCTACATTTTGACTATTATTCAGTTTCTACATGAAACGGTAAAATGCCTTATTACCATGACCTTATCAGTATTTACCTCAAAGTCAGATACAAAATTGAGAATTAATAACATTTGGAGTAAGTACCTGGAAGAAAGCGATTGCACAATATGAACTTTCATGAGAGGTGTGAAAGTGAAAATTGTATTTGTGAATTTGAAAGTACTGAAGGCTGCCTGGGAAAATTTGAAACTATGACCCAAAGCAAACTGGTAAATCCACCAAGGACTGTCTGATAAATTTAAGAGGAAATGAAGTCCTGCTCTTTTCAGATGTTGGTGGGTGACTTGACATGGGTATACATGTAAGAAACTCTTCAAATATATCATAGAGAAAGAGTTCTGTGCTGAGGAGTAGGGCAACTTTTCCTCAGATTCACATCACAAACTGAAACTAGCTGTTTGTTAGTAAGCTGTCATTTTCAGGCTGATGTTGAGATGCGAACAGTGTTTTAACCTTAGTAATGTGTGCCTTATGAAATCTTGACACAGCTAAAAACAACTTTGACAAGTATGAAGTGGTTTTATCATAGTTTTATTTAATTACTAAACCAAACCAAATCTGAATTGATCCTTTGCAACAAGGCTTAAATATCAAGAATAAATTGTCAAAAAATGTCAACTTTCTTGATGTTGATGCAGTTATTGAGGTTCATAGACAAAGAAATTTTGAAAAAAAAATTGTTATCTTTTAGAATATTGTTCTAAATGTATTGCAAAGTACATATAATGCCTGTTTAATCCCCCCACAGGGATGTTCTTTCAAATTTGTCGACTCCCACTTTTCCCTTAACATTTGATCCACTGCAGTTCCCATCTTATCAACCTGCCCATGCACAAATTGTTTTGTCAGCCATGTGAGTTATTAACATTGGTATGGTGTTACACATATGCATCACCCCGCCATGCCAGTCACTGAGCCAGGTCTACTATCAAGTGCTGCAGTATGAGCTTTGGAAAAAGATCAGTAACAAACTAAGTTTAAGAGCACCGACATTTAAATAATCTTAAAGATTCACATTTTTGACTAAGGACGCCAGAAACCAGTGATCTCTCCAGAGTCATACCTCTGTCCATACTAAAATGTTTGGAGTTTTTTGTTTGTTTTTTGCTCTTGTAAAATCAAAATAAATTTCTCAGTTCTTCATACCATTCACAATTTCTAATTACTAATATTTTTAACAACCATAAACACATCCGGATATCTAAATAATAATTCAGATTTCTTTGTGGTTGTGATTGTTGTTGTCTTTGGAAATTGTAGATGTTCAGTCAATAGAGTGTGCAGTTTGCAGTTGAGCGCTGAGTACACAGGAACTCACTGGTGACCTCCTTGTACCCTCTGGATTGAGTAAGATGACTTCCTGATGACGAAATGGGAAAGGACATTGTGGACATTTATCCATAGAAGAAAATGCATATAGAAATATACATACAAAAGTTGAAGTTAGGTAATGGAACAACTTTTTAAATTTATACTAACATCTCTGACAAACTACCATTGGGGAGTTATATTATTAGTCAGTATAACATATAAATTTGTGTCTGTGAAACTTGGCACTCCAGCAGGATTTGGACAGCAATCATTATATCAAATTATAAGTTTCCTTCCATACCAAAATAATGGCTAGAAGACCTAAATTTGTTTTTGAAAGAATATTATTTGTGTCACTTAAACACTATCTGCCCCCCCTGAATATGTACATATACACAGAGTGTATATACATGCACACCCATGTCTTCATGAAAAAAACTCTTAAGCAACATAGAAAGTTTAAAGTACTCCTGTGTGTCTGTTTCTGTGTCTACTCTGTCTTCTCAGAATCCCAGTTTGTTGGAGCTCATACTGGTTGAAATTTCCCACAGCTAATAGGGATTTCTCTGTTTTGACGCCTCACGCATGCTAAGTTACTGACTCCACATAATTAACTGTCTACTGTTGTTGCACAGATAGTCACTCCATGCAACTATAAGATAGAAAACCTTTTACATGTCAAGTGGAGCTATAAGAACAACATAAATTATGTTCAGTTTTGGTTGAAAAAAAATCACACCTTGAATATGTTTCAGAGGTTTAAGGACAAAAATGATCTCAAGACTACATAATTACACACCATAATTATGTATTACACATAATACATAATTATGTGTAATATGATGGAATGTTATTCCATCATATTATTTTTGTCTTGAGATGGATGATTCAGCTGATAACTGATGTTACATGAATATTTCTGGGATGAACTGACCTGAATACAGGCTAAGTTTTTGTCATGGACATCATAGCCAGGACAATTGTTGTCTGACAAAATTAGACTCCCATATAAATCATTAACTGCAAATTGTGAATTTTTACTAGAATAATTCAGTGGATTTTATCTGCATTTTTTTATTAAATCTTACCTTCTATAAGATTATAAAGGTTGCAGTAGTTGGTGCCATGGTCCTTAATAGCATACCAGGTTTCAGAGATGGACATCGCCTAGACATACACACAGTTACAAACTTACAAATTATAGCACTTTTTTAGTCAATTCAGTCACTCAGCGAGCTTTACACTGGAGTCACTTTCACTCACACATACACCCAGTCATTTCTCCAACTTGCAGATCATTAGGCAATTTAGGATTGAGTGCCTTGCCCAAAAGCACAGCAAAAGTAAAATGAGGAAGCTGGAATTAATCCCACAACTTTTAGATTGCAAAAGAGAACATCAAGAAGGCCTTCAGAGCTACTCTCCACCCCTATCTCGGCACCTCGGAACATCTCTTTGTTATGCTCATTCTAGTATACCGTCCTCTGCCTATATGCTGGGATGAGTATGAAAAGAAAAGCAAGCAGTGAAGAAGGTGAGAGTGCTGCCTGAGGGAACTGTTTGCACAGGACTGTTTTGAGTGCATGTTCAGAGAGGGTGTTGCACACAACCAACACACGGGTGTGGGTGAGTATGTAGAATCTGTGTCAGACTACATCCAGTGGTGTATTTTGGAGGTTACAGTAAAAAAGACCTTAGTCACACAGGGTAACCAGGAACGTTGGATGACTAAGGAGGTGTATATCAAAATGCTGCTTTCAAATCTTGTGATGCGACTACACTTAAAGAGCAAGAGCCAATCTAAATTGTGCCGTCAGAGCAGCAAACATGCATATGGTCAGAAGACCCATGGCTTCCTTCATAGTGTCTTTCATGTTGTAGATTGAACAACTTGATCCTGAAGGACAAATGAGGTCATTGTCAACTTCAGGAGGTTTCAACCCAGCCACACACCACTCCTCATCAATGACAGAGCAGTGGAAATCGTCAGCAGTACTAAGTTCCTGGAGATGCACATTACAGAAAACCTTGGCTGGTCAACTAATATCACTTCATATCAAACCTCATATCACTTCCCTGGTGAAGAGGCGCAGCAGCACCTGCACTTTCAGTGGCGGATGAGAAGGGTTCCCCTGACCCTTCCAGCCCTCTCCACCTGCTCAGACAAACCATTGAAAGCCTGCTGACCAGAAGTATCTCAATCTGGTCTGGGAGCTGCAAGGTCTCGGACTGGAAGTCTTTGCGAAGAGTTTTGAGGTAGGCAGAGAGGATGATGGCATTGCACTCCTTTTTTCGCATCCACAACACTGCACACAGATGCTGGTTAGCAAGAGCAAACCAGATCCTCTCCAACTCCACCCATCCTGTCTATGGTCTGTTCATCTGGTTGGCGACTGGCAGGAGATTCTGCAGCATCCACAGTAGAACAGCCAGACTCAGAAATACATTATATTGCCAAAAGTATTTGCTCACCCATCCAAATTATCAGAATCATGTGTCCCAATCACTTCCACGGCCACAGGTGTATAAAATTAAGCACCTAGACATGCAGACTGTCTTTCCAAACATTTCTGAAAGAATGGGTCGCTTTCAGGATCTCAGTGAATTCCAGCATGGAACTGTGATGGGATGCCACCGGTGCAACAAATCCAGTTGTGAAATGTTCTCGTTCCTAATTATTCCACAGTTAACTGTCAGCTGTGTTATAAGAACATGGAAGTGTTTGGGAACGACAACAATTCAGCCAAGAAGTGGCAGACCACGTAAACTGACGGTCAGCTGATGCTGAAGTGCATAGAGCAAAGAGGTCACCAACTTTCTGCAGTCAGTCACTACAGACCTTCAGACCTCATGTGGCCTTCAGATTAGCTCAAGAACAGTGCGCAGAGAGCTTCATGGAATGGGTTTCCATGGTGATGCAGCTGCATCCAAGCCATACATCACCCAGTGCAATGCAAAGCATCGGGTGCATCAGAGGTATAAAGCCGCTGCCACTGGATTCTAGAGCAGTGGAAGCACATTCTCTGGAGTGATGATTTACGGTTCTCCATCTGGCAATCTGATGGACAAGTCTGGGTTTGGCGGTTGCCAGGAGAACGGTACTTGTCTGACTGCATTGTGCCAAGTATAAAGTTTGGTGGAGGGTGGATTATGGTATGGGGTTGTTTTTCAGGAGCTGGGCTTGGCCCCTTAGTTCCAGTGAAAGGAACTCTGAATGCTTCAGCATACCAAAACATTACGGACAATTCCATGCTCCCAACTTTGTGGGAATAGTTTAGAGCTGACCCCTTCCTCTTCCAACATGACTGTGCACCAGAGAACAAAGCAAGGTCCATGAAGACATGGTTGGAGAGTCTGGTGTGGATGAACTTGACTGGCCTGTACAGAGATCTGACCTCAACCCACTAGAACACCTTTGGGATGAATTTGAGCGGAGACTGAAAACCAACATCAGTATGTAACCTCATAAATGTGCTTCTGGGAGAATGGTCAAAAATCCCCATAATCACTCCTAAACCTTGTGGACAGCTTTCTTAGAAGATTTGAAGCTGTTTTAGGATGGGCCAATGACATATTGAAGTCTATGGATAGGAATGGGATGTCACTTAAGCTCATATGTGAGTCAAGGCAGGTGAGTGAATACTTTTGGAAATATAGTCAAATGTCCCAAATTGATTTAAGGCATAGTAATCTTAGTGTGCTTAAACTTTTGACTTTGAAGAAAGTAATAAAAATTACTTTACAAAAATTCTCTTTCACTATTCTGGCATATAGCAAATAGAAAGATTTTCTGTCAGCCTACTTGACCTGAAACTGGAGAAGTTTGTTTTGATTTCACATCAGACAATGTTTAAAATGCATGCCTATCATAAAAGACAAAATATTTTCAGAGCTAAAGAAACAATTTCAGAGGAGAAATTACTCCAAACCACACGGTTTGGATTTGTCTTTTACTAGTTTACTAGTAAATTTTGAGCTTATTTTTTCATAAGTGTCAAGATCAATAACGTGGAGTGAGAAAACTTACTGTAACATGACAGGATGTAAAGAACTGATAGGAAACCAATCTGAAGTTGATGTCCTCCACATACCTCTTATCAGGATTGGTATGCTTGGCAGTTATAAAATGGACAGAGGCTGACTGAAGCTGTAGACAAAAAAAACAACATGTTGGTTTAGTTCAGTTTCATCACCAAAATTATTCTTCCAGGAAGAGAAGAATATTTTTAATTTAAAGAAAAGCATTGTTGTAGTAGTTTATAAAAACTCTAGAGTGTGGCATGTGACAGAAAGACTCACACCTTGTACAGGCACCTTTGTCCCCCTGCCATGCAGCTAGATGTTGTCCATTTCTTAATTTGTGAAACAAGTGATTCATAAACCACTCTACATGGTATCCCAAAGTACCTGCAGAAAATAAGGTCATAAAAATAATAATTCAGTGCTGTTATTTTAAGATTCTGTTATAAATTAAATGATTCAACTTTTCTTTGACTTTTAGACCACTTATTGTTCTCCTGGAACCTAATGCGAAATTGCAGGTCAATCTACAACCTTACATTCACCAGAAAGCTGATTTCGAAATAGATATGTTTCAACTGTTAATAGCTTCTTAACAATGACCAACTGCTTTGATGTCTTTCAGTCCGGTTTGGGTTTTCCTTCAGATAGCTCTTTCAGAAAAGGACAAAGATGCTTGAGGTTTCTATGGTTTCAAGGGCCTCCTACTAAAGACTACAAGGATCAGCTGTGAATTATGAGAATGAACAGAGTGGTGTTTGGAGTCCTTGGTAGAAACAGATGCCACTGGAAACATATTGAAGAGTTGCCCCTGGATTTGACTAAAAAAATGGAGTGAATGGTGTGAAGAGCTTTCAGGACTCCATCTGTTGTTCATTCCAAGGTGCTACAAAGTTGAAATATAGCCAAACTTACAGACATTGAAACTGCAGGATTTCGGTGATGCCTATGCTTATGGAGCTGTTCTTTTCTACAAGGACAAAACAAAGACAGAGAAGCAGTACAAGGCTTTTTATCATCAAAAACAAGAGTAACTCCACTAAAGAAAATGTCGCTGCCATGCCTGGAGCTCATGAAAGCTTCAATTGGAGCAAGGTGGAGAAATAACCTCCTCAAGCTGTTGAACATGGGAAAAGGTCGACTCAAAATGTGGATAGATTCCATGATTGCTCTGCACTGGATATTCAGCGCGGCTCAGATGTGGAACTGAAATACAAGATCTTACTATTCCTGAACTTTGGTCACACTGAGAAAACCATCTCAGCAAATCAACATGATGAGAAAGGACATTGGTCAGAGGTGGAGGTACCATCAGAAACTGTTAACAATCTTCTGGAATCGCTGGCAAAAGGCTTACCTAATGAATTTAAATCTGTCTTGTTATTGCGCAATAGCCAGCCCCGCCCCAATCCTTCCAACTCCTATGGACTGACTACTGACCAGCTCTCCGTCCAACGGGTCTGGAAAATCTTTAAACCCTCATTCCTTCATTCCAAAAGTTATGACTCTTTTCAGTTAATGAAGCAATCAACTGAGTAGCCCTGCAATTGCATAACTCCAAAAACCACTCTTGGTAACGGTAACTCTCTCTCTCTATCGAAATCATCAGTAAAACATTTTAATCATCAGTAAATCAAAACATTCATTTCATATTCTTCAACAAAACACAAGATTATATGTTTCATAATTGTCGATAAATAAAAAAAAACAATATTACTTATTTCCCCCAGGCCTTATGATCTGTTTTCTGCGTACCTGGAAAGATCTCACTGATTTATGCCAGTTTTCACAACAGTCTACAAGTGTCAGCTAGCCAAACCTACTTCATTGAAAGCAGGAAAGTGGTCCTTTATGGAGACAACAATGTTTCAAGGCAGATGTGGAAGATAGGCAGAGTCACAGAACTGGAAGAGATGGATGACACGTTCATGTGCTGTCCGCTTCTTCAGGAAGCCTTCTGAGGCAAATAGTTCAGCTTATATGTCCTCTAGAAATTGATTAGAAATATTTTTTAGTAATGAACCGTTGTTCATCGGGGGTGGGGAGGATGTTGTAAAACATTTAGCCTTTAACAAGTAACAGATTTCATAGGAAATAAAGGAATAATTAGTTAATACAGATTACAAGACTGACTTGGGAAAATCAGCTAATTGTATTTAGAATTCAATGAAATGCATTTTTTGAACTAACAGAGTTTTATTCGAAACAGAAAATTGAATTGTGAGTTGTTTTGTTTTTAACATTAGTTGTCTCAGCAGTTTTTTTCTGAACCTGAGTCAAACATGAAGAAGCTGCATTCAGTTTTTATACTCTTCTAATCTGCAACAAACTTTCACAAAACTGCAACCACAAAAAACTGCAAAACTCAAAGTATTTTTCATTCAAGGCTAAAAACCAGGGTTTTTTTTAAAGCTGCCTTTGGTTAATAATACCTCGAACATTTATTTGTATTCCATTGATCATCCTGTTTTTTATTTTTGCTTTCTTATTTCTTGTGTTACTTTCCTTTTAATCAGGTAGAGCGCTTTGAATTGAAGTGTTGCTGAAAATGTGTATACAAATAAACTTGTAGCAAGCAATAAATATAATGCTTGTTGCCTAACATATCACAAATGCCACTAATGATTTTTAAGCATTTTTAGGAATACTTTAAAGCCTTTTTATTAAGATCAACAAAAACTGACAAAGGAAAGTATTTTCATATTTCAGTAACAGTCAAGTGATAATTGAAAATATACACAGACATTCTTACCAGTCCACTTTACACTGCGCATGAATAGGTCCAGCATAACAAAAACCAAATGACCCTATTCCCAGAAGAGCTGTGAAGGCCCAGTGAACAAGATGCATTCTGCTTCAACCTGCAGCAGCTGACTGAGAAACATACATGGATTCAAAAGGCTAAAATCACAAGTGTGTCATGTGCTCTCCTCAAAGGAGAGCACATGACTAAATGTGCCCTCCTAAATGAGAGAAGGCTAAATTAAATTTAACTCTAAGATGAATTAAGAGACTGTACAGCAACATCCAGGAATACCCTGCCTCAGAACAGCAGAGACATTGTCGACTCCTTTAGCTTAACCTGACACTCCTGATGCTCCATGACTTTCAGTAACCCCAAAAATCCAGGTTGTTGTAGATACAGATATAAAACATTTAGCTACTGTCAACCATGATAGTTCTAGATTCAAGATTACATTAGTGTTATTCTAGTTTTATGGATATATATTTGTGTTACTTCAAATCGAAGTATGGTCACAGTTCGATGAAGGAAAACAATCAGAAAATTCTGTCTTACATAATAGACTTCTCAATATCAGCTACATTTTCAGTCTGTCAGTGATAACCACCATGTCTTTCCATGATTATGGTATGCACATTGCTTTGGTGTTTCTCTAGTCCCCTTTCCTTCCAGGGTTTTGCCAGCAGATGCAAATTCCTCATTAGGATTCATCAGGAGGACCTTAAAGAGGAGTTGGCTCCCTGAGACAGATCCCAGATACCTTGCTCTCATGAATTCTTCGTTTCTTGAAGTTTTTGACTTTGACTTCTCATGTCTTCTCCAGCAGACTCGGATTCTTCTCAATCAGTCATCGCAGTAACTCTGACATGGTTCTGCATTATCGACAAAGCCAAAAAATGTATAAGCTTTGTACAAATACAATTAGTCATCTGGCATTGTTTGCTATTGTCAAATGAACCACTTCTTACTTCTAATTTGCCTTTCAAGACAGTCTGAGTCATTGGTTCCAGGCTTAAGACCGATAGAGTAACCATACAGACATGGTGCAGCACTCAGGAGGCTGGAACTTTAACCAGGTGATGTCATTTCAGAAGTTCTTAAATAAGTGTTTGCTGGCGGGATCCTCTCTGCAACCAGACATTAAATACAAGTAAAAAACATCAGATGAAGACCTGTTTGTCCAGGGAATTTTCTGTCTTTATCCTTCTCTCCTCCTATTTTGGAGAAACATGTTTCTCTTTACAATTTTTTACTTTTTGGACCCCTCATTCAGGCTGCACAGTGGCGCAGTTGGTAGAGCTGTTGCCTTGCAGCAAGAAGGTTCTGGGTTCAATTCCCAGCCTAGGGTATTTGTGCATGGTGGGTTCTCTCTGGGTACTCTGGCTTCCTCCAACAGCCCAAAAATATGACTGTCAAGTTAATTGGTCTCTCCAAATTGTCCCTAGGTGTGGCCAGCCGAATGTAGGTGTAGTTCACCGAAAGCCTAAAAACCTGAGGTTCCTGGTTCAATTCCCGGTTGTAGCACAACTGTGTTGTCATATCATAAAGAAATTATTGCTTTATTATGTTTTATATGAGTGTGTGTCCATGGTTGTTCGTCCTGTTTGTCTCTGTGTTGCCCTGCGACAGTCTGGTGACCTGTCCAGTGTGTACCCTGCCTCTCACCCGGAACGTGGCTGGAGAGGCACCAGCAACCCTCCCTACCCCACAAAGGGACGAGGGTGTAATGAAAATGGATGGATGGATGGATGGATGGATGGATGGATGGATGGATGGATGGACCCCTCATTCAGGATAGTTTATACAAGACAAACTCAATGTAAAAAAGGTCTGCTCTAATGTCACAGTCCAAAAACAACAGAAGAAATACCAAGAACATTAAAACACAAAGAACATCATTCCTCTATTTAAAAAGTAGACAGCCCCTATTTGGAGAATATATCATCATAATTTGCTTAGGTTTGGCCTTTATATCATGCTATAATTCCATGTTCATGAAGAGTCATTCCCTCATCAAAACACAGGTTTGAGAGATCCTCAAACCTGTTCCGAGCCAAACGCCAGCCCCACAGAGCACCCCTCCCTGCACCTCTCCACCAGACTAAATCAAATTTTATCTGTATAGCACATTTCAGCAACAAGGCATTTGTAACATATAAATATGTTCACTGTAATTTCAGGATTAAATAAAAAAAGTGATTTACTGAAATCAGAAGATTCGGAAGGTTTGACTACTGAAGGAAGTTGTAATTTTGAAAAAACACAATGACAACAGAGTTTGTGAAATTTGAGTGAGGTGTGGTTATATTTACAATATTTACAGAAAAAACAACAAAAAAGTCCATCAAGACAGTTCCAGTAGTCCAAGGAGTTAAATCTGTCAGATGGTGACAGCACAATAATCCGACATATGTCCAAAGATTTCCATTCCGGGGTGAAGATGGTGTTAGGATGGTCCGAATTTTCCTACCAAATTGGTAGGGAGTTAGCAGATGATTGGTGCATGATTGGTGTGGGGGGCTTAGCTCGCCAGTCTTATCCTTGGAGGACAGACGATCAAAAGGTCCTGGACCGGAGGCCAAAGAAAACCTGGGTTGGGCACCAGTTCCCGCTTTTTACCCTTAATATTGAAGAGCGATCGGAACCAACAACACAACCGCACGTCTGCGTCAGCATCGGACAGCTCTGGTAACGCAGCTGCGGCTTGCTAGCCTTTTATGCATTGGTTGTGAAGACGCTGTTGCAGTAATCGATGCGACTAAAGATAAATGTATGGATGAGTTTATCTAGATCTCACTGAGACATCAGTCCTCTAATCCTGGAGATGTTCTTCAGGTGATAGAAGGCCGACTTTGTAACTGTCTTTATGTGGCTCTGAAGGTTCAGGTCAGAGTCCATTACTACTCCCAGGTTTCAGGCCTGATCACATCCACACATTGATCTGTTCTAAGCATTTATTCAGTGACTGGATGGGGTCAAAGGTCACCTGGTGACATTGTGATCCATAGTTATGGTAGCTAATATTATTTCCTGTTATAACCTGAGCTAGTGGGAGCATATAAATATTGAATAAGAGGGGTCCTAGG